>SJXO01010575.1:0-29165 GCA_006408615.1 Connochaetes taurinus
TGGGGAACATGTGTATACCTGTGGCAGATTCATGTTGATGTATGGCAAAAGCAATACAATATTGTAAAGTAATTAGCCTCTGACTAAATTAAATAAATTTGAATTAAAAAAATAATACTACCTATCTGTCACAAAATCTTACAACAAAAAATACAGAATATTTCTTAACTCTTTCTATGAGTCCAATAATGATTCCAAACCCAGACAAATATATCACAAGAAAACTACAGATAAATATTCCCTATGAAAAATATGTGCAAAAATTTTCAGTGAAATACTCACCAACTGAATCCAGCAGAAAATACAAAGGATTTTTACCCTGATCAATTGGGACTTATCCCAGGAATGCAAAGTTGGTTTATTATTCAATAAATAAACTAATGGAATTTATCATAATAACAGTATTCAGGATAAAAATCATACCATCAATTCAATAGTTGCAGAAAAGCATTAGAAAGTCTAGCACTCTTTCATGAAAATAAGACTCAGTCAAGTAGGAACACAAAATAGCTTCATGTCCCTGATACATGGTATCAACAAAAATCCCACTAGAAACATTATACTTAATGTCAAAATACTGAATGTTTTCTTCTTAGGTTCAGGAATTAAACAAGATGCTTACTTTTGCTACTTCTATTCAACACTGTACTGCAGGTTGTAGCCAGAAAAAAGTTAGACAAGAAAATGAAATAAAAACATACAAATTAGAAAAGGAGAAGTAAAACTATATTTGCAGATGACATGATTTTTGTACAGAAAAACTTAAAGAATCAACTAAAAAACTATTAATACTAGAACAAGATTGCAAGATACAAGATTATTATACAATAAACTTAATAAATGTAAATATATAATGAAAGTTCTACCTTTCATATTTATAACAATACAAGGATAGCTAGTAACACTGTTTCCATTCTACATTGCACTGGATGTGCTAACAACTGAAGTAGGCAAAGAAAAAGAAAGGCATGAGAACTGGAAAAAAAGAATGATACAGAATTTGTATTTATAAATTCTATTATAATTAATAAGACTTTGTCAAGATTGTTGGGTAAAAATCAATATAAATATAAATTGCAAATTGGCTAGCAACAAACAAAATATGCAACTTAAAAGAAAACTCTCAAAATAACATTCAGATGTCAAGCATATATGGATATCTTTAAAAGCGAAAACCTCTAGAAGGAATTCTTTTTTTCTTAGTAGTAAAAGTTGGACATAACTCAATAGAGAGCTGTATCATATATTTGCCAGGAAATTTCAGTACTATAAAAATGTCAATTGTTTCCCAAAGTGATGTATAAATTCCATGAAATACCATATATCTTCTAATAAAACTTCTTTGCCAAAGTGAAAATCTGATTCTAAAATTTAACAAGATATGCCATGGGTCAAGATTAGCCAATCTTTATCAAAAAAAGAGAACAATATGGAGGATGTGATCTTGCTATATACTAAGACTCATTACAAAACTATAGTAATTAAGACAGTATGATAATTACACAGAGATAGACCAGTAGGATAGAATACAGCTCTATCCAGAAGCATATTCTTACATATATGGACACATGTATGGTGCATTTTGGAAAAAGCTAGGGGAAAAATAATGTATTTTTCAGTAAATGCTTTCAGGGCAATTCATATACACATAAAAAGGACTCCAACATGTAGTCAGACACAGCAACAAAGTGCAGGTAGATTAAAATCTTAAATCTGAAAAGTAAAATTTTGAAAAGTTTAGGTGATAAAAAAATAATTTCTTAATGATCACAAGGCAGGCAAGGATTTCTTAAACAAGACACACACACACACACACATAATACAAAATGTTCCTAGACTCACCATCATTAAAAATTAAGAACATCTGTTCATCAAGTTATATCATAAAATGAGTAAAGTACAAGCTCAAGCTTGGTAGAGTTATTGGTAACATAGAAAATCAACAAAGGGTTAATATGCAAAACGTGAAAGTAACTTCTACAAAGGCAAAAAGACAACTTTGTAGAAATATGGGCAAAACTCTTAGAATCAATGTTTCATAAAAAAGAAAACCCAAATAGCCAATAAACTAGGGAAAATGTACTCAACTTCATAAGTGATCAATCAGTTCAGTTCAGTTCAGTTCAGTCACTCAGTCATGTCTGACTCTTTGCAACCCCATGGATGGCAGCACACCAGGCCACCCTGTCCATCACCAGCTCCTGGAGTTCACTCAAATTCATGTTCATAGAGTTGGTGATAACATCCAACCATCTCATCCTCTGTTGTCCCCTTCTCCCGCCTTCAATCTTTCCCAGCATCAGGGTCTTTTCAAATGAGTCAGCTCTTCACATCTATGCCAAAGTATTGGAGTTCCAGCTTCAGCATCAGTCCTTCCAATGAATATTCAGGACTGATTTCCTTTAGGATTAACTGGTTGAATCTTCGTGCAGTCCAAAGAACTCTCAAGAGTCTTTTCCAGCAACACAGTTCAAAAGCATCAATTCTTTGGTGTTCAGCTTTCTTTATGATTCAACTCTCACATCCATACATGGCTACTGGAAAAACCATAGATTTGACTAGATGGACCTTTGATGGCAAAGTAATGTCTCTGCTTTTTAATATGCTGTGTAGGTTGGTCAGAACTTTTCTTCCAAGGAGTAAGAGTTCTTTTTATTTTGTGGCTGTAGTCAGCATCTGCAGTGATTTTGGAGCCCCCCAAAATAAAGTCTGTCACTGTTTCCACTGTTTCCCCATCTATTTGCCATGAAGTGATGGAACCAGATGCCATGATCTTCATTTTCTGAATGTTGAGCTTTAATCCAACTTTTTCACTCTCCTCTTTCACTTTCATCAAGAGTCTTTTTTAGTTCCTCTTCACTTTTTGCCGTAAGGGTGTTGTCATCTGCATACCTGAGGTTATTGATATTTCTCCCAGCAATCTTGATTCCAGCTTGTGCTTCATCCAGCCCAGCATTTCTCATGATGTACTCTGTATATAAGTTAAATAAGCGAGGTGACAATATACAGCCTTGACATACTTCTTTCCCTATTTGGAACCAGTCTGCTGTTCCATGTTCAGTTCCAACTGCTGCTTACTGTCCTGCATACAGATAAGTGATCAGGCAAATACAAACTAACAAAAAATAGCACTGCAGTTCTATTAGACTGGCAAAAACTATGAAGCCAGCCTATATCAGATGCTAACAAGGATGTACTGCAAAGAGATGTTTCATATAGCAATGATTGGCATCTAAGTTGGCACACTGTGTGAGATAATTGGTTATTAATCTCCCCAAGATATGCAGATCCTATTATCCAGTTATCTCACTAAGAGGAAAATATTTTAAAAACTCTCATATGCACTGGGAAATATATTAGTATCTACATGGTATCATTTTTCACAATAAGCAACATGATGATGGAAGAAATTTTCACATATTGAGGTAAGTATGAGGAAACCATTCTGGCTTATGCATGATTTGACCTGAACAGGCACGTTAACTTGCATGCTAAGGCAGCTTGACTTTCGTGCTAAGTCATGTCTCACTCTGCGACCCTATGGATTGTAGCCTGCCAGGCTCCCCTGTCCACGTAATCCTCCAGGCAAGAATACTGGAATGGGTTGCCATTCCCTTCTCCAGGGGATTTTGCCGACCCAGGGGTTGAACCTGCGTCTCATGTCTTCTGCATTGGCAGGCAGGTTCTTTACCACTAGCTCCACCTAGTGGGAACAAGAGAATGCAGTATCCAGATAATGTCCACTTTGAAGTTAAAGTACTCCCTTCCTGTGATGCCCTTTCTAGTACTCCTTGGAAGATAAGATTCCTTTCCCAAATGCCAACGTAATGCTAACTCATTGTGTTCATGCTAATCTGTTTCTTCTGAAATCTTGAAAGAATATATCCCTGTCATGCTTGATGTCCTTTGTCCTGAAAAAATATAAAATTTTCCTGAAAACCATGTTTCTCTGGAACATTTTTTCAGTCATTTGAGAGGTTATTTTCTGGGCTATAGACCCTGATAAGATCTTAGATAAAACTAAACTTGAAACTCTCTAGTGATTTTTTCTTCCAGTCAACAATGAAATAATCCAAGTATTCATCAGTAGTATAACTGGCAAACAGAACATTATAGAGTAATGAAAATAGAAGAACTGAAGCTATGTGGAATACAGGTGAATTTCACAAGCATAATGCTAAGCAAAGTAAGACAGACATGAAACAATGCATAATGTATGATTCCCATCATATACGTTTCAAAGATAGAAAAAATAATCTAGGTTATATAGTGATACCTACATAGATGATTAACCTATAATGAAAGAAAATGTATTATTATTATGAAAACTGGGCTTCTTGTTTTCTCTAAGTAAGAGAGAAGCTTATTTGGTTGAGTGAGGGTGAATGTGAAGCTTCTGAAGTACTGGCAATATTCTATTTCTTGACCAGAATATGGTTGTATCAGTTTTCACTTTATAAATGTTAAGTTGAACATATAGGTTGTATGTCCTCTTTTGTACAGTACTCTTGCCTGGAAAATCCCATGGATGGAAGAGCCTGGTAGGCTACAGTCCATGGGGTCACAAAGAGAAACATGAAACAATGCATAATGTATGATTCCCATCGTATACGTTTCAAAGATAGAAAAAATAAGTGATACCTACATAGATGATTAACCTATAATGAAAGAAAATGTATTATTATTATGAAAACTGGGCTTCTTATTTTCTCTAAGTAAGAGAGAAGCTTATTTGGTTGAGTGAGGGTGAATGTGAAGCTTCTGAAGTACTGGCAATATTCTATTTCTTGACCAGAATATGGTTGTATCAGTTTTCACTTTATAAATGTTAAGTTGAACATATAGGTTGTATGTCCTCTTTTGTACAGTACTCTTGCCTGGAAAATCCCATGGATGGAAGAGCCTGGTAGGCTACAGTCCATGGGGTCACAAAGAGTCAGACCCGACTAAGTGACTTCACTTTCTTTCTTTCTTTTCCTTTTAGAAACTGCAAGTCTACTTATTCTTCTGTACTCTTGACCACATTCTTATTATCTCCTAACTTTTATCCACCAGTTATCTGTCTACCCACTCACTCACTATGTTTTTAGTACCTCCTCAAGTGGTACCTTATGATTTTCAAATATGATAATGTCTCCTCAGCCTTAAAACAATATGAACAACAGCTACAATAGTAGCAATAATAAAATATTCTTCTTTCTGATTTCAGTTATTTCTCCAAATCATGCTATACTACTACCTCTATTTACTACAGTTTTGTTTATATGTTCACTGATCTCTTGAAAGTATTTTTTTCAAAGATAACCAATGATAGAAAAAAAAAAATTCCATGGCATTTTTAGTGTCTTTAAAAATCAGCATTTTATTCATTTGTGCACATATACACACATGCATGTGTGTATGCTAAGTCGCTTCAGTCATGTCCTCTGTATGACCCCATGGACTGCTGCCCACCAGGCTCCTCTGTCCATGGGATTCTCTAGGCAAGAATACTGGAGTGGGTTGCCATGACCTCATTCATGGGATCTTATTGATCAAGGGATTGAACCTGCATCTCCTACATCTCCTGCATTGTCAGGTGAGTTCTTTACTACCAGCACCACCTGGGAAGCCCATACACATACACACATAAATACAAATATATATCATATATATATATATATATATATCAGATTCATTTTTATTCAAGCCAGTGTGTATTAAACTAATTAGATTCTTTGTGCAAACATGCAGCAGAGACCATTAATATCCCAGTGCATTTCAGAAATACTAATCTAAAAGTTATCCTATCTGCAAGTGAATATAAATTCTCAGTTATGAAATATAGTTCATTGTAAATAAGCATGTACTTAATTATTGGTATTCAATCAGGACTGTGTAATGCTGAGATGCATGGCAGTAATTGTGGAACATAAGAACAAAGTACAAACTATGTTTAGTACTGCCTATTATATAGGGAGCAAACGAAAAATGAAGCAATTAATAAGCCTTTAATATCAATAGTATGTGCATTCAATAACATCTTATTAGAATGTTAGGTAAATCAGAAAGTGTCTGTCACTCTGGTAGCTTGCAATGGTAGTTACCACCCATACCCAGGATAAAGCTTACTTATGAGTGTGTGTTAGTCACTCAGTTGTCTCTGACTCTTTGCAACCCCTCTTTGCAACCTGCCAGGCTTCTCTGTCCGTGGAATTCTCCAGGCAAGGACACTGGAGTGGGTTGTCATTTCCTTCTCCAGTTGCCATTCCCTTCTTCAAAACTTGCTTACCTTATGTCCATCAGACATTAGTCTTTATTGAATCATATGTATCCCCTTCCAAGAAAAAAGGATTTCAATATACCTTCACATCTCCTGCATACCTTCAGTTCAGTTCAGTTCAGTCGCTCAGTCGTGTCCGATTCCTGCATACCTTAGACAAGTTAAATAACCTCTCAGAGATTCATTTTCGTCATCTGAAATGTGAGAATAATAAAAGATCACATCTCAAAATATTGTTTTAAAGATTTACTTTTGTAATAAACATAATACACATTATGTCATAAAATAGTTCTGGACCTCTAAGTAAGTGCTGAGTGAATGTTAGCTAAAACTAACAGCAGTAGCAGAATCATCAATAGGTAACTAATGCCATGACCCATTCCTAATATCTATAAATTGCAGATAATCTAAGTTATGGAGTAAGAGTGAATGACACAATAATAACATAACTGCTTTGATATTTCTCCAGATCTAAATGATCCTACAATATTTTTTTTCCTAATTTGCAGCCTTGATCTTGTCACTCCCTACCTCATGATATGGCCTTCCATCTCTTTCAAACTAAATGACAAACTTCTTTGGTTTATCACAGCGTTCTATGTGATACAGACTCTGCCTCAAATCTAAATTTCACCCTTAGGTATCACCATTTTTCTAGTTAAACCCTCTTCTATAGCTTTTTTTTTTTCCTGATAAGTGCTTTCCAAATGTCTCTTATGTGTGTTTATTGCTTTTTTTTCCCTTTGTTAATAAACTTCTTTTTATATCTCATACATTTTCTTTAACTGACATAGTCCCACTCCTTAAGATTCCACAGCAATTAGTAAAATGTTCTTTATTGTGCACCATCCATTTGTTCTTTCATTCAACAAATATTGATAAATAATTACTACGTGAGAATTCTGCTGTAAACACTAGAGATACTCTTCATAAAGTAAAAACTCAAATGGGAAATATAGTCATTTACAAGTCACTACAAGTGTGATGCATGTTTAAAAGAAAGGGAAACATTAGCTATAAAAATGTATAACAAAGGAGCTAACACACTCTAGCAATAAAATTTTTCCTGCAAGAAGCCATATTTTAGCAGAGTGAGTTGGAGTAAAAGTTCCAAAGGATTTAGCAAAATGGAGCTGGTGTTGGGGGTGGGAGTGGAGAGTTGAGATCTTCTAGCCAGAGAGAACCACATATATGAAGGCTCTAAGTCAAAAAAGAGTAAAACATTTGTTAGACTAAAAGAAATTTAGTATGGCTATAATAGATGTGATGAAGGAGAACTATTGGGCACTAATAGAAAATATGGGTTTCCCTGGTGGCTCAGTTGGTAAAGAATCTACCTGAAATGTGGAACACCTGAGTTCGAACCCTGAGATGGGAAGATTATCTGGAGAAGGGCATGACAATCCATTCCAATAATCTTGCCTGGAGAATCCCATGGACAGAGGAGCTACAGACTGTAGACTGGCGGGCTACAGTCCCTGGGGTTGAAAAGAGTCGGACACGACTAAGAAACCAAGCACAGCACAACAGAAAATATAATAAGTGCACGGGCTTCCCTCATAGCTCAGTTGGTAAAGAACCTGTCTGCAGTGCAGGAGACCACAGTTCGTTTCCTGGGTCAGGAAGATCTGCTGGAGAAGGGATAGGTTGCCCACTCCAGTTTTCTTGGGCTTCCTTTGGAGCTCAGCTGGTAAAGAATCTGCCTGCGATGAGGGAGACCTGGGTTCGATCCTTGGGTTGGGAAGATCCCCTGGAGAAGGGAAAGGCTACCCACTCCGGTATTCTGGTCTGGAGAATTCCACGGATTGTATAGTCCATGGGGTCACAAAAAGTTGGACAAGACTGAGCAACTTTCAACTTTCACTTTTCACTTTCATTGAAACAAAAGAGACATTTTGTCATAATAATTGTGTTAGGTTTGCTGTGTGTTAAAATAGTGTATATTAGATTAGGAAATATGCCAGTTATCTTTGTTTGTCAAAACTTTCAGTGTAAACTTACATATATATATATATATAATTCTCATTTGAAAATTCTGTAACATACAGATAATTCATCTCCTTGGACTTTACAAAAATTTTTACAAATTATGCCTTTGTTCATGGAATTTCAGTTTTCATATACTAAATATATAGAATCTGACCAGATTTAGACACTAAGTTTTTGTTTGTTTGTTTTGTTTTAGAAATGTCTATGTAAGGATTTTAATAGGTTTACTGTGTTTTTCTACTTGTTGAAAACTAGTTCAACTAGTCTAATTCTACTAGTTGAAATGCATATGTTTAAATCCTACAGAGTTTTAATGAAAAAAAAAAAGTATCAGAAATTCAGTTAGAAAAACACAGTCTTAAAGGATATTTGCAGGATTATTGGAGAATTAAAAAAAATAATTCCACTTTCTTATAAATAGAATTCTTTTTTCTAATACTCAGAGGACAATGTACTGCCCTTCCCCTTCACCCCCACCAGCTCTTCAGCCCAGCCACTCCTGCTTCCCCTGCCTACTATCACATCTAAGTCCTCACACTGAATGCCACTTCCTCCATGAAGACTTCTTGCTTACTCCCCTCCTAGAAAAAATTTTTTAATTGAAGTGTAGTTGATTTACAGTTTTGTCTTAGACTCTAGTTTATAGCAGTGATTCAGTTATATATATTCTTTTTCAGATTATTTTCCATTATAGATTATCACAGGATATTCCCTGCAGGATTAAATTCCTTAGTGGGATTTTATTTTTAACTTAAGCACTTTATTTTAAAGCTCTTGAATGTTTCAGCCATAGAAAATATTGCATAATTTAATTGTTTGATCATTTTTGTATAAGAAACATTTTGGCACAAGCCTCAGTTATATTTGTTTTATAGCATTCCATGTTATTGTTCAAAGAGCATATTTTTCCTTGTGAGAGTTCAGTCTTCAGTTATGGCCATTTGCTTTTGATCCATGGCCTTGCCTTAACTGATGTTAATTGATTTCAGTTTTTTTAATAAGGCAAAGACAAAAATCAATAGAAAGTAATGTCAAACAATATAATTTGTGTGGAAGTTGGTGCCTTGTTTCTCACTTGTGAGATAGTTAAGATGGTTTTATGTGATCAATTGGTAGAATAGTGATTTTCTGAGAGAAGGAAATATGCAATCCATAGTCTCTAGAGACCAAACAGAAATGACCCTACAAGGGCAAACGTGTTTTTATCCAAACAGTACAAAATTCTTTCAAAATGCAGAGAGAAGGGACTGCAAGTTGATCTTGCATTGCTTTATAAACCAAGTCACTCACTTAGAATTTCCATATACATTTTTAACAAGTTACATATGATTTGCCAGCAAAATTCTTAAAGATATAGCTGCCTCTTCAATTATACAGATATCCACTGTATTTGATTTGTATTTGAGAAGAAACCATTTTTATATTTAAACAACCTGAAATAGCTCTTAAAATTTTATTTCTATTCTAACTAATAAAATAGGATAAAGGGAGAAGGTGAAAATATTTTTATATGTAGAGTAAAAGACAATAATCTTTCCTATTAGAGGTTCCTTAATAGTATTTGAGATATGATGTATTGCACTGATTGAATGCCAGAGGGTTTTGTTTTGTTTTGTTTTGTAATATCACATTACATTTTGAAGTCTTATTTACTGAGGCATAACTTATATTGAGTAAAATTCATCCTTTTTAGTATGCAGTTCTATGAACTTGAAAAATGCATATGACAGGCAAAGTCAAGATACAGAAGCTTCATCAAAGAGAGCAATTCCGTCCTATACCTTTCTAGTCAACCCTTCCCAACATTCCAGCCTCTGACAACCACTGATAACGTTCTATCCTTACAGTTTTACCTTTTACAAAAATGCTATATAAATTGTATTATATAATATGTAGCTTTCTGAGTCAGACTCTTTCACTTAGTATAAGGCATTTGAGAGTTATATGTGATGTTTTGTGTGTAATTATTTCCATTTTTATTGAGAATATTTCTATGATGTGAAGTTATCACTGTTTATATAGTCATCAGTTGATGCAGTCACAAGTGTTTCCACTTTTAACTGATTGATATTAAAGCTGCTACAGATATTCACATACAAGTTTTTGTATGAACGTGTTTTTATTTCTATTCAGCAAATACCTATAAGTGAGATTGTAGGCATAGGCAATGTATGTATTACATTATGTAAAACATATATATATTGTTCATATATAACAATATAAGAAACCGCCAATCAGTTTTCCAAACTGACTATATCATTTTTTTAATTCCCATTAGGAAAGAGACACTTCTAGTTGTTCCATGTCTTTACAGTTTGGTATTCAGACTTTTTTCCTTGTTGTTGTTTGTTTTGTTATTTTTTAAATATAAATTTATTTATTTTAATTGGAGGTTAATTACTTTACAATATTGTGTTGGTTTTGCCATACATCAGCATGAATCTGCCACAGGTATACACGTGTTCCCCATCCTGAACCCCCCTCCCTCCTCCCTTCCCATACCATCCCTCTGGGTCGTCTCAGTGCACCAGCCCCAAGCATCCAGTATCATGCATCGAACCTGGACTGGTGATTCGTTTCATATATGATATTATACATGTTTCAATGCCATTTTCACAAATCATCCCACCCTCTCCCTCTCCCACAGAGTCCAAAAGACTGTTCTACACATCTGTGTCTCTTTTGCTGTCTCGCATACAGGGTTATCGTCACCATCTTTCTAAATTCCATATATATGTGTTAGTATACTGTTTTGTTATTTTTATTTTAGACTTTCCAATAGGTTTGGAATGATATCTCATTGTGAATTAATTTGCATTTTCCTAATTGGGGCTTCCCAGTTACCACTAGTGGTAAACAACCTACTTGCCAATGCAGGAGATGCAAGAGACATAGATCATAGACATAAGAGAGGCATGGCAACCTACTCCAGTATTCTTGCCCGGGGAATCTCCATGAACAGAGGAACCTGGTGGGCTACAGTCCAGGCACAACTAGAGTCAGACACAACTGAAGTGACTTAGCATGCACACAATGATTAATTGTGCTGCTCACGTTTCATGTGGCAATTTGCTATCCATATACTTTACCTAGTGAAGTGTCTATCCAAATTTTTACACACTTTTTATTGGCTTTTCAAAAAATTATTATCTGTTGAGAGTTCTTTTCTGTTCTGTTAATTTTTTGAATAATATATGAATTGCAAATATTCTCTTTTACATTTTTGCATAAGTAAAAAGCAGAAGTTTTAATGTTGATCAAAGTTGATGTTTTAACTAAGAAAATTTTGCCAAGACAGGGCCTCAAATGTTTTTACCTCTGTGTGTGTGTGTGTGTGTGTGTGTGTGTGTGTGTGTGTGTTTTAACATGTTTGGTAACTAGGATCCATTTTTGTGGTAAATTTTGTATATGATGTGAGGTGTGTGTCTAGCTTTAGTTTCTTTTTTTTTGACTAAGATATTTATTAATATTTGTCATTTTAATGAAAACACTATTCAATGTTGATGGAAATGTTTTTGTATCTTTTTAATACATATATGTGTGAATTTATTGTTTGGCTTTCTGATCTCTTCCACTGATATATGCATTAATCATTTGTTCAATACCACATTGTCTTGATTACTGTAGATTTATGTTGCCTAAAATCAGGTAGTATGAGCCCTTAATATTTGTTCTTTTGTTTTGGCCATTCTGCTTTCTCTGTTTTTCCATACAATTTTTGAATCAAATGTGATTCAACTAAATTTTCTACTTGGAATTTGATTAGAATTACATAACATCTAGACATCACTACTGAGTATTTTCCATGAAAATGCTATATTTGTATTTATATAAATTTTTGAAAATCTGTGTCTTGTAGATTTCACCATACATACTTTGCAAACAATTTTTAAAAATGCATACCTAGAATTTTTGTTTTGTTTTGTTTTTAGGTGTTAGTTTAGTGGCACTTTTATTCTAGTTTTATTGAGATATAATTAGCATATAATATTGTATAAGTTTAAAGTGTAAACTATAATTTGATACTTGTATATATTATGAAGTGTTTTCTAGAATAATTTTAGTTTAATATCCATCATCTTGTACATTATAAATATTTCTTTCTTGTCAGGAGATGTACTGTCAATTTTCAAATATGCAGTATAGTATTGTTAACTGTAGTCAAGATGATGCACAGTACATACTCAGAATTTGTTAGTCTTATAATGAGATTCTTGTGTCTTTCTCCTACACCCCAGCCTCTGGCAAATACCTCATATGTTTTTTGTTTCTGTGAGTTTGTTTTTTTAATATTCCACATATAAATGAGCTCGTATAGTACTTGTCTTCCTCTGTTTGACTTAATTCTCTTAGTATAATGCCCTCGTGCTTCATCTGTATTGCTGTAAATTAATAATTTGTTTCTTTTTTGTATACATATATGTATAAGCATACATTATATATATGTATACATATGTGTGTATCATATGTATACATGATATATATGTATATATGTGTGTTTGTATGTATATATATATATATATAGTCACATTTTCCTTATCCATTCATTCCTCAATGAACATTTAGGTTGTTTTCATGTCTTAACTATTGCAAATAATATTACATTAAATGTGGGAGTGCAAATATCTCTTCAATATAGCTCTATTTCCTTCATACACCCAGAAGTAAAACTGATAGATCTACTTGTAAAAATTTAAATCCTCCATACTATTTTCTATAGTGGCTGCATCAATTTACATTCCTACCAACAATGCACAAGGGTTTATTTTGCTCCACATCCTCTCTGGCAATTGTTTCCTCTTGTCATTTTAGTAATAGACATCTTAACAATTGTGAGTTAATATCTTATTGTGAGTTGTGACTTTGATTTATATTTCTCTCATGATTAGTGATTTTGAGCACTTTTTCATATACCTATTGGTTCTTTGAATATTTTCTTTGAAAAAGTTTCTACCCAGGTCCTTCAGGCAGATTATTTTTGTTTGTTTGCTTTTTTGTTTTTTTATTTTTTGTTCTTTTTGCCTGTGATTTGAAAATATAAATACTTTCTCTAATTTTGTAGGTCGTCTTTACATTTTGTATATTGCTTTTTGCTATATAGAAGGTTTTTGATACGATATAGTCTTACTTGTTGAATTCTGTTTTTATTGCTTGTGTCATATCCAAAACATTGTTCCCATGACCAATGTCAAGGAGCTTTCTTCTTATATTTTCTTCTAAGAGGTTTATAGTGTCAGGTCTTACTTACCTATAAATTTTAATTTAACACTTGTGTTATAAGAAAGGGGCCTATTTTCATTCTTTTGCATGTGAATATCCACTTTTCCCAACACTATTTATTGAAGAGACTGTATTTTCTCTCCATGGAGTAGTTTTAGTTCCCTGTTAAGTATTAGTTGACTACATATATATTGCTGGGTTCCCAATTTTCTTCTGTTCGTTCATCTATCAGATTTTATGCAGTACTGTACCATTTTGATTGCTATAGCTTTGTAATATAGTTTTAAGTAAGGAAGTAGGATGCCTCCAACTTTCTTATCCCTCAGGATTATTTTGGTTATTCAGGGTTTTTCTGTGATTCCAAACACATTTTAAGGATGTTTTTCTACTTCTGTAAAAGATCCCATTGGAATCTTGATAAATATTGCAATGAATCTATAGATGGTCCTGGGTAATATGCATATTTTAAAAGTATTAATTCTTTAATCCATGAAAATGGGATATCACTTCATTTATTTGTGTCTTCTAAGATTTATTTTCAATGCTTAAGAGTTTTCACTGTACAGACCTTTATCTTCTCATTTAAATTTCCTTCTAAATATTTCATTCTTTTTGATGCTATTGTAAACAAAATGGGTCTTTTTTAAATTTTTTTTTTGCAGATAATTTGGTGTTAGTGTATAGAAATGTCACTGATTTTTGTAAGTTCATTTTGTATCCTGCAACTTCATTTAATTTGTTGATTACATTTAATAGCTTTTTGGTAGACTTTGTATATATTTAATCATATAATCTACAGAGATTTTACTTTTTCCCTCTTGATTTAGATGCCTTTCATTTCTTTTTCTTGCATAATTGCTCTGACTAGGCTTTCAAATACTATGTTGAATATAAGTGATGAATATAAGCATCTTTGTATTGTTCTTGATATTAGAGAAAAAATTTCAGCTTTTCACCATTGAATGTAATGTTAGCTATGGGCTTGTCTAAGTAGATAATCACAACTTTGGTTTGGCAACACAATTTATTTCTTCTGTTCCTATCTATTTTATTTATCCTTATTGAACTGGATAAGATTTCCAGTATAATGTTGAGTAGGAATGATGAAAATAGACATTCCTGTATTATATCCAAAAGGGGAAAACTTTCCATTGTTGAACATTAAATTTGATGTTAGTTACAAGTTTCTGTAGATTCCTTCATCACCTTACAGATTTCTTTGTATTTTGCTTCCTGAAACTTATATCATGAATGCATTTGAATTCTTTCAAGTGATTTTCCTAAACCAATTGTGTGGATCTCTTGGCTTTATGTTTAATCCATTGATATCCTGATTTATATTATTGATTTTTAACAAATATATTGAGGTATAGTTTACAAATCACAAAAAATTTAATAATTTCTAGTGTACAGTTTAATGATTTTAAGTAATTTTTCCCAGTGGTGTGACCATCATCCTATATCTGCTTTAAAACATTTTCATGCTCATATATCATGCCTTACATATATATGTAACCAGGTGGTGGATGCGGTGGAGGCAGAGGGACAGCATGTGACAGAGGTGGCTGGATCCATGGAGACAGGGGAACCACAATGGGGTTGCCTTGCATGTGAGGGGCTCCTGGAGAAGCTGTAGCAGCTGGCTGTTGCTGTTTCCATGGAAGAATGGACCCTGGGACAGTGCTGGCGGTGGTGGTGGTGGTAGTCCTTGTATTTTGCTGCTCTGGCAAGGGGATTCTGAAAGCCATACTGATGCTGGAAGGAGGGGGTGGCAGAAGCTGCAGCTGGTGTTGGCATGGGGGAAGAGGACCAGAGAGCAACATTGGTGACATCATATAATTTCCTTGATGCAGGCAATAGACCCCAGAGTCCACAAGTGTACTTTCCAGGTATCATCTGCATTTTACCTTGAGCTAACTAGGGGTCACCAACCTCCACACTTCATACACACTGTGATATTGGTAATGCTGTGGATCTCCAAGCTCTGCCAGGGTCTAAAGATTCTGTTATCATCTTCTCAAAGGGTCCCGTTCAAGCAAGCCTACTCTAGAAGCTGCATCTTCTGTAGATCATTCTGGTCCTCAGGGGTATCTATACCTTGCTTCTGGATGTTTCTTCTCCACTGCTATCTTCACATTCTCCATGGTATTGGCAGTCACCAGGGTGTGAAGGGACTCATCTTCTCCTGGCAGCATCTGGCTATCTTTAATCCTTACTTTCCCTTCTTTCACAGAGCCTTTCCCCCCAATCAAGATCTTGGCATTATATTCCTTCTCTATGTTCTTCAAAGTATTCCTTCTGGGCCCACTTAGGAGCCACACAAAGCTGATTTCTGGATATTAATATTGTGGGATCATTACTTTATTGCACACATATGTTGCTGGAGGTTTGTAATCTGCAAGAGGCTTGAAATCAGGGTTGAGGGAAGCCATTTTGGTGACGATGTTATTTTGCTCCTCCTCAAGCTTCTTGCGGGCGTGGAAGTCACGAGTGTTAAGCCTTTTTCCCCTCATTATTGTAGATTGGCTCTGGGGAAGGGGACGTGTCCCCCAGGTTAGGGGGGATGCCCAGGTCTCCTGTGCGCAGTTTACAAGTCAGGGCTTCTATCTGCAGTTGCACAATCTAAGCTTTTTCTTGTTCCCAAGTAAGTACAGGGGGGATAAATGTAGGCATTCCTGGAATCACATTCTTGTGATTGTGTGTTCCATTGTGTCTTGGTTCCTGCAGCTCCTCTTCCACTTCTTACTGGAGAAGTTCAGCAGTGGCTTCTGAACTTTGCTCATCTTCTGGAGAGAGTCTGTGGAGCCCACCATTTGGATTGGGCCAAGCCTAGGAAAGAGGTTGGAATTGATGGAGCTTTAGCCCTTCTGATGGGTGTTGGGATTGGGCTGACCTTTAGGCCAGGCGAGGAAATGGCACTGAAACTGAAGAGCTGGGAGGGGCTGCAGGGTGCACTTCATTTGTTACTGCAGATGTCTATTTAAAATTAATCACTATTTTTCTTTTTTCTTTTTTTATTATAATTTATTTAATTGGAGGTTAATTACTTTACAATATTTTATTGGTTTTGCCATACATCAACATGAATCTGCCACAGGTATACACGTGTTCCCCATCCTGAAGCCCCCTCCCTCCTCCCTCCCCATACCATCATTCATCTGTGAATTTGACTTGTCTGCATATTCAAATTAATGTAATCATGAAGCATATGGTCTGTTATATCTGGCTTCTTTCACTTAGCATGTTTCTAAGGTTCATCCATGTTGCAGTTTGAATCAGTACTTCATTTCCTTTCATGACTGTGTAACATTCATCTGGACCCATATAACACATTTGCTTATTCATTCATCAGTTGGTAAATGTGTACATTTTTTCACCTTTTAGCTATTATGATTAATGTTGCTATGAACATTGATATATAAGTGTTTCCATGGACACATGTTTTTATTTATCTTGGCTATATACCTAGGAGCAAACTTTCTGAGTTATATGGTAATGATATGTTTAGCTTTTTGAGAAACTGCAAAATTGTTTTCTGCAGGGCGTTGTACACTCTACATTGCCACCAACAACTTTATGAGGGTTTCATCTTTGCCAACATGTGTTAGTGTTTCTCTTTTTGAGTGTAACCATCCAAATGGTTGTGAAGAAGTATCTCATTGTGATTTGTAGTAGTATTTCCTAAATAATTAATGGCATTGTTTCTTCATGTGCTTATTGGCCATTTGTTTATTTTCTTTTGAGAAATGTCTATTCAAATCCTTTGTCCTTTTTAAAACTGAGTTGTGTTTTATTAGTTGTGAATTTTTTTTAATATATTCTAGATACTAGGCTTTTGTTAGACATGTGGTTTGCAAATTTGTTCTCTCATTTTATCAGTTGTCTTTTTGCTTTACAGTGTTATTTGAAGCATGAAAGTTTTAAATTTTTTTATTGAAGTTGATTTATGTAAATGTTTTAAATTTTGATTAAGCCAAATTTATTTTTTCCTTTGTTGCTTGTATTTTAGATGTCATATCTAAGAGTACACTGCTCTATCCAAAGTCACAACAACCCATAGGATTGTTCTAGCAGTTTTCTATTTTCAAGTCTTACATTTAGGTTTTGATCCATTTTAAAGTAAGTTTTGTGTAAGGTATAAAGTGTTAGCACCATTTGTTGGAAAAGATGATTCCTCTCCCTCGCCTCCACTGAACTGATGTTAATCAATTGGATTTAAATATGAGGGCTTGGTTTTTAAAATTTTATTCCTTTATGGCTTCCTCCTTTAACCTCATTATTTTTGTTGTACAAGTTACATGTTTATACATTATAAGCCCTTCAACATAGTTGTATTAACATAACTATTACTTTATGGATTGTATTTTAATTCAGACATGAGAAATAATTATGAATGAAAATACATTCATGCTATTTTTATAGTTACTTATTAATATATAACTACCTTCAGTTGTGTTCTATACTTCTTCACATGAATTGGAATTACTGTGTGTCCTTTGATTTCGGATATTCACTTTAGTTTTCCTGTGGGCTCGGCAGATCTGCTAAGAATCTATTATCTCAGCTTTTATTCATACATTATTCTTTTTTTTTCATTTCTGATATACAGTTATACTAGATATAGAATACTTGGTTCACAATCCTTTTTTCTTTCAGCTCTTTCAATATGTCAATCCTGAGTATGTTTGAATGTGATATTTATAGGTGTGATTCTCTTTTAGTTTATCCTAGTTGAAGCTTGTTTCCTGGATGTGTGAATAAATATAAATGTTTTTCATCAAATTTAGGAATTTTTCAGATATCAATTCTTCAAATATTTTCCTGTCCCTTTGATTTACCTTCTAGAACTCTCATTATGCATAAGTTGACACATAAACATAGTCTTGCATTTCTCTGAGGCTCATTCTTTCTTATTCCTAGTTGTTTCTGATGTTGAACTCCTTTAGTGAATTTTTCATTACAATTATTGTTCATTTCAACTCTAGAAATGAAATATTTAAATATTTTCTATATCTTTATTGATATTCTGTGTTTGATGAGATGTTGTTCTTATTTTATGAGAAGTATATCTAGCGTTCATAGCTAACACTGTAAAAACTGAAGGGTTTCAAGGTAACAATGGAGCTATAGTTGCATCCAGTCCTAGCCATTCATGGCAAATAGATGGGGAAACAATGGAAACAGTGAGAGACTTTATTTCCTTGGGCTCCAAAATCACTGAAGATGATGACTGCAGCCATGAAATTAAAAGATGCTAGCTCCTTAGAAAGAAAGCTATGACAAACCTAGAGAACACATTAAAAAGCAGACATTACTTTGCCAACAAAGGTCAGTCTAGTCAAAGCTGTGGTTTTTCCAGTAGTCATGTATGGATGTGAAAACTGGACTACAAAGAAATCTGAACACCAAAGAATTGATGCTTTTGATCTGTGGTGTTGGAGAAGATGTTTGAGAGTCCCTTGGAGAGCAAGGAGATCAAACCAGTCAAGCTTAAAGGAAATAAGTTCTAAATATTCATTGGAAGGACTGATGTGAAGCTGAAACTCCAATACTTTGGGCATCTGATGTGAAGAAGTGATTCATTTGGAAAGACCCTAATGCTGGGAAAGATTGAAGGCAGGAAGAGAAGGGGACAACAGAAGATGAAGTGGTTGGATGGCATCATCAACTCAATGGACATGAGTCTGAGCAAGCTCTGGGAGTTGGTGATGAACAGGGAAGCCTGGTGTGCTGCAGTCCATGGAGTCACAAATAGACACAATTTAGAGACTGAACTGAGCTGATAGAGCTCTATATGGGATGAGAAGAGATTAAGTAAAAATATTATAGAACTTGCTTTTTTTAGCAAGGTTCAACAGTTTTTCTTCAATACACTTGCAACTGTTGCATTTGGTTAATTTAAAGAATTTTCAAAAAGCTGATTTCACAATGCTAGTATTTTCATTGTTTTTAGGGAAGAATGGATATACAGACTTCCTTACTCTCACTTTCAGGAGATATCTCATACAGTTTGATATTTGAATGTTGAACTAACTTTGTATAGGGATAAACTTCACTTCATCCTGAGTTATTATCCTATTTCTGCATTAATAATGTGAATAATATGTGTTGTGTATTTCTGTCTGTATTAATGAAAGATATTTTCTTGTAAATTTGATTAATGCTTTAGTTATAGTCTAAGGGACGAGGCAAGGGTCAGCAGTGGCTTGCCACAGGGACAGGGGCTCTGGTTGTAGCAGACCTGAGTGACACAGCATGTGGCATAAGCCCTCTTGGAGGAGGTTGCCATGAGCCCCATCATAGAGCTGCCATAAAGTTCTAGGACCCACAACATTTTCCCAACCTGGGGATACAGCAAAGGGATTAAGAACCCCCAGCGAATTTGACTTTGGATGTCAGTGGGATTTGATTACAGAACTTCCACAGGACTGGGGAAAAATAATCTTGGAGAGCACAAATAAAACCTTGCACACATCAGGAGCCAGGAGAAAGCAGCAGTGTCCCAAGAGACTGAATCAGGCTTGTCTGTGAGTGTCCAGGAATCTCAGGTAGAGGCATGGGTCCATAGTTTGGCCTCAAGCCAAATAATAGAGAGGGAACACAGCCCAACCCATCAACAGAAAATTGGATTAAAGATTTACAGAGCATGCCCCCCCCCATCAGAACAAGACCCAAGTTCCGCCACAGTCATTGTCTCCCATCAGGAAGCTTCCATAAGCCTCTTAACCTTATTCATTAGAGGGCAGACAGAATGAAAACCACAATCACAGAAAACTAATCAAACTGATCACGTGGACCACAGCCTTGTCTAACTCAATGAAACTATGAGCAATCCCATGTAGGGCCACCAAGACGGACAAGTCATGATGGAGAGTTCTGACAAAACATGGTCCACTGGAGAAAGGAATGACAAACCACTTCAATATTCTTGCCTTGAGAACATCATGAACAGTATGAAAAGGCAAAAAGATATGACACTGAAAGTTGAATTCCCCAGGTGAGTAGGCACCCAATATGTTACTGGAGATCAGTGGAGAAATAACTCCAGAAAGAATGAAGAGATGGAGCCAAAGTGAAAACACCCAGCTGTGGATGTGACTGGTGATGAAAGTAAAGTCCAATGATGTAAAAAACATTACTGCATAGGAACAAGGTATGTTAGGTCCATGAATTGGTAAGTTGGAAGTGGTCAAACAGGAAATGGCAAGAGTGAACATCAACATTTTAGGAATCAGTGATGTAAAATGGACTGGAATGGGTGAATTTAACTTAGATGACCATTATATCTACTTCTGTGGGCAAGAATCCCTTAGAAGAAATTGAGTAGCCTTCATAGTCAACAAAAGCACTACTTGGCTGCAATCTCAAAACTGACAGAATGATTTCTGTTTGTTTCAAAAGCAAAACATTCACTATCATGGTAATCCAAGTCTATGCCCCAACCAGAAATGCCAAAGAAGCTGAAGCTGAATGGTTCTATGAAGAACTACAAGATCTTCTAGAACTAACATCAAAAAAAGATGTCCTTTTCATCATAAGGAATTGAAATGCAAAAGTGGGAAGTCAAGAGTTACCTAGAGTAACAGACAAGTTTTGCCTTGGTGTACAAAATGAGGCAGGGCAAAGGCTGACAGAGATTTGCCAAGAGAAGACACTGGTCATAGCAAGCACCCTCTTCCAACAGCACAAAAGACAACTCCACACATGGACATCAAAAGATGGTCAATACCAAAATCAGATTGATTATATTCTTTGCAGCCAAAGATGGAGAAGCTCTATGCACTCAGCAGAAACAAGGCTGGGAGGGGACTGTAGCTCAGATCATGAACTCCTTATTGCAAAATTCAGAGTTAAATTGAAGAAAGTACAGAAAACCACTAGACCATTCAGGTATGACCTAAATCAAATGCCTTAAGATTATACAGTGGAAGTGATAAATATATTCAAGGGATTAGATCTGATAGACAGAGTGCCTGAAGGACTATGGATGGACGTTTGTGACATTGTACAGGAGGCAGATATCAAGATCATCCCCAAAAAAACAAATACAAAAAGGCAAAATGGTTGTCTGAGGAGGCCTTGAAATACCTGAGCAAAGAAGAGAAGTTAAAGGCAAAGGAGAAAAGGAATGATATACCCATCTGAATACAGAGTTCCAAAGAATAGCAAGGAGAGATAAGAACGCCTTCCTCAATGATCATGAAAAGAAATATAAGAAAACAATAAAAAGGAAAAGACTAGAGATCACGTCAATAAAATTAGAGATACCAAGGGAACATTTCATGCAAAGATGGGCACAATAAAGGACAGAAACTGTATGGACCTAACAGAAGCATAAAATATTAAGGAAGGGTGGCAAGAAAACACAGAAGATCTATACAAAAAAAAAAACTTAATGACCCAGATAACTACAGTTGTGTGATCACTCACCTAGAGTCAGACATCCTTGAGTGTAAGTGGGCCTTATGAAGCATCACTACAAACAAAGTTAGTGGAGGTGACAGAATTCCAGTTGAGTCCTAAAATATGATGCTATGAAAGTCCTGAACTCAATATGCCAGAAAATTTGGAAAACTCATCAGTGTCCACAAGACTGGAAAAGGTCAATTTTCATTCCAATCCCAAAGAAAGGCAAGGCCAAAGAATGTCCAGACTAGTGCACAGTTGCTCTCATCTCACATTCTAGCAAAGTAATGCTCAAAACTCTCCAAGCAAGAATTCAACAGTACATAAACTGAGAACTTCCAGATGTTCAAGATGAATTTTATAAAGACAGAAGAACTAGAGATCAAATTGCCAACATCCGTTTGTTCATAGATGAAGCAAGAGAATTTCAGAAAAAACGTCTGCTTTATTGAATAAATCAAAACCTTTGACTGTGTGGATCACTACAAACTGTGGAAAATTCTTAAAGAGATGGGAATACCGGGCCACCTTATCTTCCTCCTGATAAATCTGTATGCAGGTCAAGAAACAACAGTTAGAACCGGACATGGAACAACCGACTGGTTACAAATTGGGAAAAGATTACAGCAAGGTTGTGTATTGCTACCCTGCTTATTTAACTAAGATCATGGCATCCTGCCTCATCACTTCTTTGCAAATAGATGGGGAAACAGTGGAAAGAGTGACAGATTTATTTTCTTGGGCTCCAAAACCACTGTAACCATAGTGACTGCAAAAATGAAACTAAAAGACAATTGCTCCTTGGAAGAAAAGCTATGACAAACCTAGAGATCATATTAAAAAGCAGAGACATTACTTTACCAACAAAGTCAAAGCTATGTTTTCTCCATTTGTCATGTATGGATGTGAGCATTGGACCATAAAGAAAGCTGAGTGCTGAAGACTTGATGATTTTCAACTGTGGTGTTGGATAAGACTTGAGAGTCCCTTGGACTGCAAGGAGATCCAGCCAGTCTATTCTAAAGGAAATCAGTCCTGAATACTCATTGGAAGTTCTGATGCTGAAGGTGAAACTCCAATACTTTGGCCACCTGATGTGAAAAACTGACTCCTTGCAAAAACCCTGATGCTGGGAAAGATTGAAGGCAGGAGGAGAAAGGGACGACAGAGGATGAGATGGTTGATGGCTTCACCAATCCGATGGACATGACTTTGAGCAAGCTTTGGGATTTGGTGATGGACAAGGAAGCCTGGTGTGCTGTAGTCCACGGGGTCACAAATTGTCAGACATGACTGAGGGACTGAACTGAACTGTTGTTTGCATGAAAGCAGCTTTAAATCTTTGCTCTCTTGTGTGGTGCAGAACTTTTTTAGAGGAGATACTACTATCTTTTCAAGAATGGGTATACTTCATTAGTGAGGCATCCTCTGTCTAAAGTTTTCTTTATTGGAAAATGTGAGATAATAGTAAATACATGCATTGGTCTAGACCTCTGGTACCTGAAGTAAAACTGCCAAAATCCTTGTAATACCCTAAGTTATAAAAGCACTAGGGGCATCTTTTGTTTTAATACTTTGGTCTTGACTCTCACTCTTAACACAGAGTTCCTAAATCCCTTGGAATTCCCTGTGTGATAGTAGTGCTTTTATCTTTTTTTTAATATAATGAACTGTTAGATGTAAGTGAATGCTTCCCTGAGTTCTGTGAGCTCTTCTAGCTAATAATCAAATATGAATAAAAGAAGGTCATGGGAACCTCTGACTTGAAACCAAATTAGACAAAAGTTGTAGATAACATGGAGATCTACTACTTGTCATTGGCACCTGAAGTGGTGTGCAGTCTCACAGGATTGAACTCTCAACCTATGGTATCTGACACTGTCGTTGGGTAGCTAGTATCAGAATGTAGTTAAATCATAGAATATTCAACTGATGTCACAGAGAATTGCTCGCTGTGGGAATGAAACGCACACATCAGATGTCAGAAGCATTGTTTGATAGTAGTGTGAGAATAAATGAGAAACACACATGAAAAATGAGGGTTTTTTTTAATTCAGAAATCTTTTTAACTATAAATTTAAATCATCCATTTATCTGTCTCTTCTTGACTGTCATGTGGTAGTTATCTTTCACCAATTTGTACATTTCTTATCATCTTGTCAAATTTATGGGTTAATGTTATTTGTCTCTTTTTGTGGATCGGTTTGGGTAAAGAATTATCAATTTTATTAATATGGTGAAATAGTCCACTTTTGTTTTCATTATTTTGTCCATTCATTCTTGTTTTCAATTTAAATTCAGAAATCTTTTTAACTATAAATTTAAATCATCCATTTATCTGTCTCTTCTTGACTGTCATGTGGTAGTTATCTTTCACCAATTTGTACATTTCTTATCATCTTGTCAAATTTATGGGTTAATGTTATTTGTCTCTTTTTGTGGATCGGTTTGGGTAAAGAATTATCAATTTTATTAATATGGTGAAATAGTCCACTTTTGTTTTCATTATTTTGTCCATTCATTCTTGTTTTCAATTTCATAAATTTCATCATTATCACTTCCCTTGCTCTGTTTCCTTAAGGTTCAAATACTCTTTTTCTTTTGGTTTCTTATGTTGGAAGTTTAGATAATTGATTTTAGACCTTCCTTATTTTCTACTACAGATCTTCCTTGACTTCTGATGGGATTAAATCCCAATAAACTCATTGTAAACTAGAAACATTGTAAGTAGAAAGTGCGAAATACATTTAATGTACCTAAGCTACCAAACATTAGTTCAAGCTAGCCTTCCTTAAACATACTCAAAACACTTAAATTGACCTACAGTTGGGTGAAATCATTTAGCATAAAGGCTATTTTACAATAAATCGTTAAATAGCTCTTGTAATCTATTGAATGTTGTACTGCAAGTGAAAATCAAAATGGTTGTACAGATACAGAATGATTGCAAGCAATTTCTAGTTTAATTCCTCTGTGGTTACGAACACACTTCGTATGATTTCAATTATCTAAATTTGTTGAGTTTTGTACTAAAAAACATACTTTGCTCTATCTTGGTGAATCTTCTATATGCATCTTAGGCAAAACCAATACAATATTGTAAAGTAAAATAATAATAAATGATAAATGGTTAAAAATAAAATAAAATGCTTTAAGCATTTGATTAAAAAATAAAAATTAAAAATTAAACCTTGAAAAAAAAATCTCTATATTCTAAGATGTAGTGTTTGTAAATGTCAAATTGGTAGATTATGATTTGGGGGATTTTTTTGGTCTTGTTCCATGATTACTGAAAGGAAAGGATTTGTTTCCAACATAATTGTGAACTGTCTTATTTCGCCCTTTTAATTTGATAAAATTTTTCTTCATATATTTTAAAATTTTGTTAGATGTATATACATTTTGGATTGTTATGTCATCTTGGTGAATCAGACTAGTTAGGATTGCTATGTCATCTTTGAAAATCAATCTACTTATCATTAGGTAATGTCTCTCTTCATCCCTGATATTTTTATTGTTCTGAAGTTTACTTGTCTAAGATAGCCATTTTAGTTTTCTTTTTGATTAATGCATGTGTGACATTTATTTTTCTAAATCTGCTCATATTTAAAATAGTTTCCTTATAGACAGAATATAGCTGTATCTTTTCTTTACAATATTCTCTTTGCCAATGCCATTAATTTATTTGCTTAAACCATAGTTTGGCAAGCAATTTTTTAAATAAAGGGACAGACAATAAGTATTTAAAGTTTGCAGTTCTTATACCTCTTTCCAAAGTACTTAATTTTACTGTTATTCCATGAAAGCAATCACAAAAATAAGTAAAGGTGTGATCATAGATGTGTTCCAATAAAACTTTATTTACCAAAATAGATAGCAAACAGATTTATCCTATGGGATGTAGCTTACCAATTCCTGATTTAGAACATTTACACCTAATGTCATTATTTTCCTTTATTAATATGGCTGACATTAAAGCAACAGGATCCTATATGTTTTCTCTTCATTGTATCTGTTCTATATTTCTTTTTTCCCCCTCTTTTTCTGCCTGCTTTTGAATTGAGTGTTTTTATTAGTGCATCTTATCTCCAGTAGTGACTCATTATTTGTAACGTTTTTTAATGTTTTGAAGAATTCTTCTGATGTTTGCAATCTATATCTTTAATCATATATACTTTCAAAAATACTATACTGTTTTACTTGTACTTTATGGGTCCTTTGACAATATGCTTCTAACACTACCCCCCTATATATTGTGCTTTCACTGTTGCATATTTTATCCTTATGTGAGACATGAACCTACAACAGATTGCTACTACAGTTTTTCCAGTAGTCATGTATGGATGTGAGAGTTGGACCACAAAGAAGGTTGAGTGCCAAAGGATTGATGCTTTTGAATTGTGGTGCTAGAGAACACTCTTGGTAATCCCTTGGACTGAAAGGACATCAAACCAGTCAATCCTAAAGGAAATCAGCCATGAATATTCATGGGAAGGACTGATGCTGAAGGACTGATGATCTAATACTTTGGCCACTGATGTGAAGAGCCCACTCATTGGAAAAGAGCCCATTGCTGGGAAAGATTAAGGCAGAAGGAGAAGTGGGTGACAGAGGATGAGATGGCTAGATATCATAACTGACTCAATGGACATGAATTAGAGCAAACTCCTGGAGACAGTAGAGGAAGAGAAGCCTGGCATGCTACAGTCCATCACATTGCAGAGTCAAATATGGCTTAGCAACTCAACAACAACAGTCAAATACCTTCTTGAAGAAGGGATCTCTGGAACTGTGGTTTGAATATTTTCATTAATTTCAGAAAAATCTTGACCAATATATCTCCAAATATTTCTTTCCAGCCCATTTACTGTCAATTCTCCTCTTGTGCTCTAATTATCTGTATGTCAGATAATTTGTCTCATAATTATGTCTCAGATAATTATTGTCTCGTAACTCTTGGACACTCTATTTTCTCTCTTTTTCAATCTGTTTCTATGTTTTATTGGGTAATTTATATTAACCCATTTTCAAGTTCACTGATTCTTCATTGATCTCAGGATCCTTATATATGAGACACAAAGCTCTTTCTCCAAACACATCAATTCAGTATTTAACAGATTTTTAGCAAATATTTATTAAGCTCCTACTGTCTATCAGGCAAGGTGTCTATCAGGGTGCAAGGTGTTAGATATCAGTGAGATAATGAGGCATAGTTGCTGCCCTAATAAGCTTAAAATCTAGTGACATAAACTGAAAATCAAATAATCATACTAATGGATGCCTAATAACAAACAGAGGAAAAAGATCTGAATAAATATAGCACCATGAGAATCTATAGTGAAGTAATCTGACCTAGACTTGAGGGGTGTAGATTTGAGGGTACAAATGAGGTTAACTAGGGAAATACTTTTGACAAAGTTGTGTTTAAGCTGAACCCTGAAGAATGAAAAGATGTCTATAAATGATGACTGGGAGCAGATGGATGTGTGAAAAACTGTGAAACAAGCTAGTAGCATACACAAATGCCTTATTTTGATACACAGTAAAAGCACATTTAAATAACTTAAATGTGGGATGAGGAGAGCAAGGGAGACTGTGATTTGAGATAAGACTGGAAGAATAGGTAGAATCCAGACCATATAAAGCCATATAAACTATGTTAGGTTTTGTCTGCATTCTAATAGCAGTTTGAAACTATTCAGGGATTTTTCAGTAGTGAGTTACCTAAGGAGATTTGCATTTTCTTAATATCATTTTGGCTTCAGTGTTATGAAAAGTGTAGAAAGGTCTTGAACAGAAGTCAGGAGTTAGAAGATTGCAGTACTAACTCAAGAGAAAATTTTTAGTAGTTTAGAATCAGGGAGAGAAATGGAAATGGAGAATGAGAGACATGGATGGGTCTGAGAGATATTGGGAGGTAAACAGGATTTGATGACATTGCGGAAGAAAAGTTTATTAGAGACACAAAGTCCCTAATGACCACAGGAACAGAAGTTTAAATTGAATGATAAAGACAAAAATCAATTATATTCAATTGAGGAATGGAGGAGACTAGCTGTTAATAGATGAAAAAAAAGGGTGGTAGCTTGAGGAAATACAGAATTTAAAAAGATTGTTTTTAATAGGCAAGGTCTCTTCTCATTGAGTGAATAATAAAAATACTTTTAATGTTGAAATAATAATATTCATGATTTTGTAGACATGGATCTTTGGCTAAATACACCAAAGAAAGAGGCAACATACAGAAAAAGCTTCTGTGAGAGAGCAGCATTACTGGTGAATGAGGCACAGGTATGTGTGTTTTTGGTCACTTTCTTTCCTGTAGTCATTAGGTCTCAGCTTTCCATCTCAACAGAGTCAGTTACCATTCCATCCACCAAAACTCTGTCAACACTTCTAAAATGCTGTTTTCTATTTCCTCCTTTTCTATTTTATTTGTCCTTGTAAATTGAAACTTCATGTACATTCATTGTAATGTTTCATAAGGGTATGTTTTACCATATTAGCTAGAAATTTGCTTACATTTTAAGACTTGAGCAGTCATTTCTAAAAAAGTATTCTTAAGTATAATTTGACAAAATAGTACTTTTTAAAATAGTATATCTTTTTTATATAAATTTATTTACTTTAATTGGAGGTAAATTACTTTAAAATATTGTATTGGTTTTGTCATACATCACCATGAATCCGCCACAGGTATACATGTGTTCCCTATCCTGAACCCCCCTCCTTCCTCCCTCCCCATACCATCCCTCTGGGTCACCCCAGTGCACCAGCCCCAAGTATCCAGTATCATGCATTGAACCTGGACTGGTGATTTGTTTCATATATGATATTATACATGTTTCAATGTCATGCTCCCAAATCATCCCACCCTCTCCCTCTCCCACAGAGTCCAAAAGACTGTTCTATATATCTCTGTCTCTTTTGCTGTCTTGTATACAAGGTTACATTACCATCTTTCTAAATTCCATATATATGTGTTACTATACGATATTGGTATTTTTCTTTCTGGCTTACTCCACTATGTATAATAGGCTCCAGTTTCATCCACCTCATTAGAACTGATTCAAATGTATTCTTTTTAATGGCTGAGTAATACTCCATTGTGTATATGTACCACTGCTTTCTTATCCATTCATCTGCTGATGGACATCTAGGTTGCTTCCATGTCCTGGTTATTATAAACAGTGCTGCGATGAGCATTGGGGTACATGTGTCTCTTTCGATTCTGGTTTCCTTGATGTGTATGCCCAGAAGTGGGATTGCTGGGTCATAAGGCAGTTCT
>SJXO01010576.1:5250-19950 GCA_006408615.1 Connochaetes taurinus
TCCCATCACACCCCTCTAGGACATCACAGAGAACCAGGCTGGAGGTCCCTGTGTTATACAGCAGCTTCCCACTAGTTCTGTTTTATACATGATAGTGTATATATGTCAATGCTGCTTTCTCAATTCCTCCAACCCTTTCCTTTTCCTACTTTATCAACTTTCCTATCAACTTTCCTTTCCCTTCTCTTTACATCTGGATCTCCATTCTTGCCCTGCAAATGGTTTCATCAGTAATGTTTTTATAGATTACATACATATGGGTTAATATTTGTTTTTCTCTTTCTGACTTACTCCACTCTGTATAACAGTGTCTAGGTTCAACTACCTCACTACAACTGACTCAAATCTGTTCCTTTTGATGGCCGTGTAATATCCCATTGTATATATGCACCACAGGTTCTTTATCTATTCATCTGTTGATGGCCATCTAGGTTGCTTTGATGTCTTGGCTATTGAAAATATTGTTACAGTGAACACTGTATATGCATCTTTTTGAATTTTTGTAGTTTTCTCAGGGTATATGTCCAGTAGTGGGATATACCAGGCAGTTTCATTCTCATTTGTTTTTAAAGGATTTTCTATACCATTCTCCCAAGTGGCTATATAAGTTTATATTCCCATCAACACTGGAGGAGGGCTCCCTTTTTTCCATATCTTCTTCAGCATTATTGTTTGTAGATTTTTTTAATGATGGTGATTCTGACTCGTGTGAGGTAATACTTCAAGGTTCACTCTTAATATTCCATATTCTATGGGTCATACACATATATAATGATGTATGGCCATTGTTATATTATCATACAAAGAATTTTCTCTACCCTAAATACCTCTGTGATCCACCTCTTCATTCTTCCCCTCATTCCCGGCATGGGGTAAACATTAATTTTCTTACTGTCTCCATGGTTTGCCCTTTCCAGAATGTCATATGGCTGGAGTCACGTGGTATGATGGCTTCTTGTCAGATTGGCTTCTTTCACTTGAGAATATGAATTAAACTTCCTCCATATCTTTTCATGGCTTGATAGCTCATTTCTTTTCAGCTCAGAATAGTATACCATTGTTGGAATGTGCTTCAGTTTACTTATCCCTTCAGCTGACATTTTGATTGCTTCCAAGTTTTGACCATGGTGGATGAAGCTGCTATAAACATCCCTGTGCAGCTTTTTGTGTGGACATAATCTTTCAGTTCCTTTGGGTAAATACCAAGGAACATGATCTGTATTGTATGGTAAGAGTATATTTAATTTTATACGAAATGACCAGGATGTTTTCCAAAGTGGGTGTACCATTTCACATTTCTACCAGTAATGTAGGAGCATTCCGGTTGTTCCACATCCTCACCAGTATTTGATATTGTCAGGATTCTGAATTTTGTTTGTTCTACTAAGTTTGTAGTGGTATCTTGTTGTTTCAATTTGCATTTCCCTCAACGTGAAAGATGGAGAACATCTTTTCCTGTGCTTATTTGCTGTCCACTTATTTTCTTTGATAAAGTGTCTGCTAAGTTTTTGGGATCATTTTTAAAGTAGATGATTTGTTTTCTTATTATTGAGTTTTAAGAGTTCTTTTTATATTTCAATAATATTTCTTTATCAGACATACATTTTGCAAATATTTTCTTGCAATGTGTAGTTTGTATTTCTAATTCTCTTTACACTGTCTTTCACAGAGCAAAATGTTTTAATTTTAATGAAGTCCGCCTTAACTATTTCTTTCATGGATTGTGTCTTTGGTGTTGTATCAAAAAAGAATCACCACACTTATAGTTATCTAAAATTTCTCCTCTGCTACCTTATAGGGGCTTGATAGTTTACATCTATGGTTCAGTTTGTGTTAAATTTAGTGAAGTTTGTAGATTAATTTCATTGTATGTGGGTGTTCAGGTGTCATTTGTTGAAGATGATCCATCATATTGTCTTCGCTAAGATCAATTGACTCTACTTAAGGGGGTCTATTTCTGGGCTCTCTTTGCCCTTCCACTGATATTTGTTTTTATTTTTTATTTTTCTTTTTTTATCTTTTTAAATACTTTTTTCTTTTCTTAATTTTATTTATTTACTTATTTTTGACTGTGCTGTGTCTTTGTTGCTACTAGACTTTTCTATAGTTTCAGTGAGTGGAAGCTCCTCTCTAGTTGCAGCTGCAGTGACCTCTCCTGTCATAGAGCATGGGCTCTAGGGTATGTGGGCTTTAGCAGTTGGGGTGCCTGGGCTCATTAGTTGTGGCCCCCAGGTTCTAGAGCACAAGCTCAGTACTTGTAGCACATGGACTTTGTTGCTCTGTGGCATGTGGGATCTTCCATGATCATGGGATTGAACTCTTGTCTCCTGCATTGGCAGGTGGATTCTTTGCCACAGAGCTGCCAGAGAAAAACTATTCAATTCTTTAATTTTATTCATCAAAGTTTTGTAGCTTTCTTCATATAAATCTTTTACATATTTTGGTATATTTATGCTTAAATGCTTCAGTTTTTTTGGGTGCTGATGTAAATGCTATTTTGTTTTTAGTTTCAGGTTCCACCTTTTAAATGCTGGTATATACCAAAAGCACTCATTTTTCACTTCTTTTCTTTTTTATTTTATAAGATTTATTATATTTTTAATCAGTGACTTTTTTCGGACATAATCACCACTCAAGCAAATATTATTTGTTTTTTTTTTAATTATACATTAATGACAGAACATTTTGATTGCTACATTCTCCAATGCAATTTAGATGACTTGAACTTGGGGTTAAAATAAATTTTGCACTTCTTGGGAAAGTTGGTCAGACTCTCTTTCCTCAGATTCTTGTCACTTATTGTCCACCTAAGAAGATGACAGTAATATCAATTTCTTAATTGTCTTCTGGATGCTGAGTTACTTTTCTTTTTAGCTTTTCGTTGTGGTGTCAGAGCACAGAAAGGGTGACTATTCTGCTATTTAGTTATTATTATATTTTTTAATACTTAAGTGAGATATACACAAATGAAACTAGTAATATATCAATAATTCAGGTTAAGAAGTTGCAAGAAAATGGGGAATATTTTTGTATTTTTTCCTCTCTTCCATACATAACAAACTCCCTTGGTATGCATCAACCCTCATCTTGTACTGGTAGAGAGCTACCTTAGTGTAATTTTATCTCTTACCCCATTTAATTAGTTTTTCCATATAAAAACTATGCTTATTTATTATAAAATTTTGGAAATGTGGGAAAATACAAAGAAGAAAATGAATATCATCTTATATCTACTTCTTTTCATTTTTTACAAGTCCTTATCAACCAACTTAAATGAAACATCTACTTCTTTTAAGGAAGTTCATTATGTGATATTTAAAATATTTATTTCCTTGGACCCAAAATGAATTATATTTCCTTAGACAAAATTCAGGTCCAGCAAATTGAAAACTTCACATTTTGTTTAGAGAGAATAGAAAAGCATTCAAATAAAATAGTTCTAAATGTCACTTCTTTATTTTTACATAGTAATATAAATACAATTCTAAATTTGTTTGTTGCTGTTTCAAATGTCACTCAAACCTTGTTTTTACATATTTTGACTGAAATATGCTGGAAGTCTGTAAGAGATTTTACAAAAGGGATTATTTTCTAAGATTACATTTTCATAACTTATGAAAGTTGGTGATGTTTGCAGTACTGCCCAGAGAAGTCATCTGAGTGATTCTGTGGTAAGAAATGTTGTTTTTCATCATTTCTCCCTGAAGCCAGATAAATCTGTATTGATAAAACTTTAAATCTCCCTAAACATGACTTTAAGAGTCACCTTTCATAACCTTTTTGGCCTTTTATACAGTTCATGAGGTTCTCACTCTAAGTGTACTGGAGTGCTTGCCACTCCCTCCTCCAGTGTATCACGTTTTGTCAGAACTCTCTGCTATGCCCCATCTGTCCTGGCTGGTCCTGTTTGGCATGGCTCATGACTTCATTGAGTTATGCAAGCCTCCTCCACCATGGCAAGGCAGTGATCCTTGAAGGATATAAAGATAGGTGGGAGAAACATCAACAACCTCAGGTACGTGGATGATACCACTCCAATGAAAGTGAAGAGGAATTAAGAGTATCTTGATGAGAGTGAAGGAGAAGGCTTCAGACTAAATATTAAAAAAAAGGAAGATCATGACATCCTCCCCCTACTGTATGGCAAATAGAAGGGGGACAGGTGGAAATAGTGACAGATTTCTTCTTCTTGGCTCCAAAATCACTGCTGATGTTGATTGCAGCCATGAAATCAGAAGACGATTGCTTCTTGGCAGGAAAGCAATGACAAACATAGACAGTGTGTTGAAAAGCAGAGAAATTGCTGACAAAGGTCCATATAGTCAAGGCTGTGGTCTTCCCAGGGGTCATGTTCAGCTGTGCGAGCTGGGCCATAAAGAGGGCAGAGCACCAAAGAATTGATACCTTTGAACTGTGGTGCTGGAGAAGGCTCCTGAAAGTATTGTGGACAGCAAGAAGATCAAACCAGTCAATCTTAAGGGAGAGTAAACCTGAATATTCAATGGAAGGACTGATGCTTAAGCTGAAGCTTCAGTATTTTGGTAATCTGATGTGAACAGACAACTCATTGGAAAAATCCCTGATGCTGGGAAAGACTGAGGGCAGAAGAAGAAGAGGGTATTGGAGGATGAGATGGCTGGACAGCATCACTGATGCAATGAACATGAACTTGGGCAAACTCCAGGAGATGTTGAGGAACAGGAAGGCCTGACATGCTTCAGTCCATGGGGTAACAAATGGTCAGACACGACTGGGCAACTGAACAACAACAACAACTCATAACCTTTAAAAAGTGGGAAAATATTGAGGCAAAAAGAGGAGAAAACACACTTAAACTTAAGAGCGCATCCATAAAGCTGCCAAGTATCTAATGACATGCAAAAATTATCTAAGTTTCACAGTTCCTTTTCCTGAATTATACAGAAAGCAGTTGTATAGTGTAACCCTTTCAGAGCCAAAGTACAGGCAGTTTTTCAGAAGCTATAGTCTCAAAGAACCACAGATTTATTTTCCTTGAGTAAATGTTTGTTTCCCATTTTCACCTGTTCTTGTACTTAACACCTTCCTACCTTCCTTTCTTTCTATTTGAAGTATAATTGATATACAATATCATATTCATTTCAGGTGTGCCTCAATACAGCTATTTGATATTTATGTACAATTAAAATGATCCTCTAATAAATCTAATTATCATGAATCACGATACAAAGTTATTACAATATTATTGGCTATGTACCTTATATGGTAGCTTTCCTCCCCATTACATTTATTTTATACCTGGAAGTTTGTGCCTCATTAATCCCCTTCACATTTTTCATCTGCCTCCCCAATACCCCTTTCCTTTGGCAACCACTAGTTTGTTTCCTATACCTGTGAGTCTGTTTCTGTTTTGTTGTATTCGTTTTGTTTTATAAATTTCACACATAAGTGAAATTATACTCTAATTGTCTTTGTATGACTTATTTCACTTAGTATAATATACTCTAGGTCCATCCATGTTGTTGCAAGTAGCAGAGTTTCTTCCTTTTTATGGGTAAATTATATTCCATTGTATGTGTGTATGTGTATGTGTGATATATATAGATATATGTATCACACCATATCTTCTTTATCCATTCATCTATTAATGTACTTGCAGGTTGCTTCTGTACCTTGGCTATTGGGAATAATGCTACAATGAACATTGTTGGCATATATATATATTTCAAATTAGTGTTTCTTTTTTTTTTCAGATAAATACCTGTGACTGGAAATGCTGAATCACATGGTACTTCTATTTTTAATTTTTTGAGAAAACTTCATAAAATTATCCATAGTGCCTGCACCAAGTTATGATCCAATCAGCAGTGTACAAGTGTTCCCTTATCTCTACATTCTTGCCAAAATTTAATGTTTCTTATCTTTTTGATAATAGACCTTCTGACATGTGTAAGGGGGTATCTCATTGTAGTTTTGATTTACATTTCCCTGATGATTAGTGATATTACTTTGCTGACTAAGGTCAGTCTAATCAAGGCTATGGTTTTTCCAATAGTTATGTATGGATGTGAGAGTTGGACTCTGAAGAAGGCTGAGCACTGAAGAATCGATGATTTTGAACTGTGGTGTTGGAGAAGACTCTTGAGAGTCCCTTGGACTGCAAGGAGATCCAACCAGTCCATTCTGAAGGAGATCAGCCCTGGGATTTCTTTGGAAGGAATGATGCTAAAGCTGAAGCTCCAGTACTTTGGCCACCTCATGCGAAGAGTTGACTCATTGGAAAAGACTCTGATGCTGGGAGGGATTGGGGGCAGGAGGAGAAGGGGACGACAGAAGATGAGATGGCTGGATGGCATCACTGACTCGATGGATGTGAGTCTGAGTAAACTCTGGGAGTTGGTGATGGACAGGGAGGCCTGGCGTGCTGCGATTCATGGGGTCGCAAAGAGTCGGACACGACTGAGCGACTGAACTGAACTGAGCATCTTTTTCATATTCCTGTTGGCTATCTGTGTGTACTTTTTCAAAAAATATTTATCCATGTTCTCTGCCTATATTTTAATGAGGTGGTTAATTTTTTATTATTTGTGTTTTTATATTTTGGATATTAACTCCTTACTGAAAATATGAAATACAAATGCCTTATCCCACTGAGTAGGCGGTCTCTGTGTTCTGCTAGTTTTTTCCTTTGCTGTGTATGAAATTTTTAGTTTGAAGAATCCCATTTGTTGTTCATTTGCTTTTATTGTCCTTGCCTGAGAAGGCAAGGACAAAAACTGCTGAGACTAATATCAAAGATGATATTGCCTTTATTTTCTAGGACTTTTATGGTTTCAGGTCTTACATTCAAGTCTTTAATGCCTTTTGAATTTATTTTTGTACATGGTGTGAAACAGTGGTTCAGTTTCATTCATTTGCAAGTATTTGTCCAGTTTCCTCAATAATATTTATTGAGGAGATTATCTTTTCTCCATTGTGTATTTTTGCTTCCCTTTTTGGAGATTAATTGGCTATAAGTGCATGGATTTATTTCTGGACTCTCTACTATACTCCAATGATGTATATGTCTCTTTTCATGCCAGTATCACACTGCTTTGACTATTATAGCTTGTAGCAAAATCAAGAGTAATAAATGTCCAGCTTTATTCTCATCTCTGAAGATTGTCTTGGCTATTTGGGGTCTTTTGTAGTTTGATACATACTTTAAGATTCTTGTTCTACCTTGTGAAAATTTCCTTTGGTATTTCGTATTGAACATATAGATTGATTAGGATTGTATAGCCATTTTAACAATTTTAATTCTTTTGATCAATGAGTATGGTTTATTTTTCCATTTATTTGTGTCATCTTCCATTCTTTCAATAACGTCTTATAGCTTTCAGAATATAGGCCTTTCACCTCTTTGGTTAAGTTTATTCCTAGGTATTTTATTTTTTTAATGTAAATGAGAATTTTTAAATTTTTATTTTTATTGAAGTATGGTTTATTTACAATGTTGTGTTATAAATAGTTTCTTGTGTGAAGCAAATTATATATATATAATATATATTATAAATATATATAAATATTTAAAATATATATATAATATATATAAATAAATATAAATATAAATATATAAATATATATATATATATATAAACCATATTCCTTTCCATTGTGGTTTATTACAGGATATTGAATATAGTGTCCTGTGCTATACAATATGACCTTGGTTTTCTTAATCAATTTTATGTATAGCAGTTTGTATATGCTAACTCCAACCTCCTAAATTATCCCTTCCCTACCCTACCCCTTTTCTCTTCTGGTAGCCATAAATTTGCTCTCTGTGAGTCTGTTTCTCTTTGTAAATAAATTTATTTGTGTCATATTTTAGATTCCACATATAAATGATTATGGTATTTGTACTTCTCTTCCTGACTTACATCATTTCATGTAATAATATCTAGGTTTATTCATGTTGCTACAAATGGCATTTTTATGGCTGAGTAATACTGCATTGTATATGTGTGCTGCATCAAATATGACATCATATGCCACAACAAAATTCAAAAACTGAAGATCATGGAATCCGCTTCCATCACTTCATGACAAATAGATGAGGGAAAAAGTGGAAACAGTGGCAGATATTATATTCTTAAGGGTCAAAATCACTGCGGACAGTGACTGCAGCCACAAAATTAAAAAGATGGATGATTCTTGGAAGATAAGCTGTAATAAACTTAGACAGCATATTAAAAACCAGAGACATCACTTTGTAGAAAAATATCCATATAGTCAAAGCTATGGTTTTTCCAGCTGATATGTATGGATGGGACAGTTGGACCAAAACGAAGGCTGAGTACTGAAAAATTAATGCTTTTGAACTGGGGTGCTAGAGAAGACTCTTGAGAGCCCCTTGCACTGCAAGGAGATCAACCCAGTGGATCCTAAAGGAAATCAATCCTGATTTGTTGTTGGAAGAACTGATGCTGATGCTGAAACTGAATCTCCAATACTTTGGCCACCTGATGTGAAGAGCCCACTCATTGAAAAAGACCCTGATGCTGGGAAACACTGAAGGCATAAGGAGAAGGGGATGACAGAGGATGAGATGGCTGGTGGCACCATTGACTCAATGGACATGAGTTTGAGCAAACTCATGGAGATGGTGAAAGACAGGGAAGCCTGGCTTGCTGCAGTCCATGGGTGTTGCAGAGTTGGATATGACAGCCTCCTCAGACAACCACCTTGCCTTGTTACATTTCTTTTTCTTGGGGATGGTTTTGATCACTGCCTCCTGTACAATGTTATGAATCTCCATCCATTGTTCTTCAGGCACTCTATTAGAGCTAATCCCTTGAATCTATTTGTCACTTCCACTCTATAATCATAAGGGATCCGATTTAGGTCATACCTGAATGGCCTAGCATTTCTCATGATGTATTCTGCATATAAATTAAATAAGCAGGGTGACAATATACAGCCTTGATGACTCGTTTTCCTATTTGGAACCAGTCAGTGGTTCCATGTCCAGTTCTAACTGTTGCTTTCTGACCTGCATATAGGTTTCTCAAGAGGCAAGTCAGGTGATCTGGTGTTCCCATCTCTTTCAGAATTTTCCACAGTTTATTGTGATCCACACAGTCAAAGGCTTTGGCATAGTCAATAAAGCAGAAATAGATGTTTTTCTGCAACTCTCTTACTTTTTCATGATCCAGCGGATGTTGCAATTTGATCTCTGGTTCCTCTGCCTTTTCTAAAACCAGCTTGAACATCTGGAATTTCACAGTTCACATATTGCTGAAGTCTGGCTTGGAGAATTTTGAGCATTACCTTACTAGCGTGTGAGATGAGTGCAATTGTGCGGTAGTTTGAGCATTCTTTGGCATTGCCTTTCTTTGGGATTGGAATGAAAACTGACGTTTTCCAGTCCCGTGGCCACTGCTGAGTTTTCCAAATTTGTTGGCATATTGAGTGCAGCACTTTCACAGCATCATCTTTCAAGATTTGAAATAGCTCAACTGGAATTCCATCACCTCCATAGCTTTGTTCGTAGCAATGCTTTCTAAGGCCCACTTGACTTCACATTCCAGGATGTCTGGCTCTAGGTGAGTGATCACACCATCATGATTATCTGGGTCATGAAACTCTTTTCTGTACAGATCTTCTGTGTATTCTTGCCACCTCTTCTTAATATCTTCTGCTTTTGTTAGGTCCATACCTATGGCGAAGAGTTGACTCATTGGAAAAGACCTTGATGCTGGGAGGGATTGGGGGCAAGAGGAGAAGGGGACGACAGAGGATGAGATGGCTGGATGGCATCACAGATTTGATGGACATGGGTTTGAGTGAACTCCGGGAGATGGTGATGGACAGGGAGGCCTGGCGTGCTGTGATTCATAGGGTCGCAAAGAGTCGGACACAACTGAGCGACTGAACTGAACTGAACTGAATGACCTAGTGGTTTTCCGTACTCTCTTCAATTTAAGTCTGAATTTTACAATAAGGACAAAGCCAGTTTTATGTCATTATTTCCAATTTTTATAGTTTTAAATTATTTTTCTTTCTTTATTGCATGAGGAAGGACTTCTAGTTTGACACTGAAAAGGAATGATGAGGGGGCATTCTTGCCTTCTTCCTGATCTTACTGGGAAACCATCAAGTTTCTCAATATGAAGAGTGATGTTAGGTGCAGGGCTTTTTGTTGTCTATTTTTTTGTAGCTGTTTATTAAATTGAGGAAGTTCTCTTCTATTCCTATATACTGAGATTATTTTTTATCATGAATGAGCATTGGATTTTGTCAATGGTTTTTCTGCATCTAATGATATGATCATGTGATTTTTATTTTTTAGTCTGTTGATAATATGAGTTGCATTAATTTATTTTTAATATTAAGCCAGTCTTAAATACTTGAACAAATCTCACCTACATGTGGTGTATTTGATTTTTAATGATTTGGGAGGTTTGATATGCTAATGTTTTGTTGATATTTTTTGCACCCATGTTCATTAGAGATACTGTTTTTCTTTTCTTAATCTTGTAATATATTTTTCTGGTGTTGAAATTAGGGTAAAGAGCCCTACTAGTGGCTCAGCGGTAAAGAATCCACCTGTAATGCAGGAGATACATATTTGATCTGTGGGTCGGGAAGATCCCCTGGAGAAGGAGATGGCAACTCACTCCAATATTCTTGCCTGGGAAACCCCATGGACAAAGGGGTTCAGCAGGCTACATCCCATGGGGTTGCAAGAATCAGACACTACTCAGGGACTAAACACCACCACCAGCGTTGGCCTCAGAAACTGAGTTAAGAAGCATTTCCTTAACTTCTACCCTCCAACTGAGATTATAAAGAATTGGTATAATCTCTTCCTTTAATGTTTGGTAGAGTTCTCCAGTGAATCCATCTGGGCATGGTACTTTCTGTTTCAGAAGTTTCTTAATTAGTGACTCGATTTGTTTAGAATATATAGGCCTATTCAGATTTTGTTTTTCTATGAATTTGGCTGGTTTGTCTTTCTAGACATTAGTCTATTTAATCTAAGGTTATCAGATTTGTTTTCCAGGTGGTGCAGTGGTAAGGAGTCTGCCTCCCAGTGCAAGAAACTCCAGAGACTCAGGTTTGATCCCTGAGTCAGGAAGATCTCCTGGAGTAGGAAATGACAACCTGCTCCAGTATTCTTGCCTAGAAAATCCCACGGACAGAGAAGCCTGGTGGGCTACAGTCTGTGGGGCTGCAAAGAGCTGGACAAGACTGAGTGAGCACACACACATATCAAATTTGTGGGCATAGAATTATTTATAGTGTCCCTTTGTTATTCTCATAATTTCCATGGAATCTGTGGTTGTCTTCTCTTTCATTTCTGATGTTACTAATTTATGCCACTTCTCTCTTTCTCTTATTTAGCTTGGCTAAAGTCTTATTGATTTTATTAATTGTTTCAAAGAACCAGCTTTTGGTTTTGCTTATTTTTTTCAACGGAGTTTTTATTTGCAGTTTTACTTATTTCTGTCCTAATATTTGTAAGTTCTTTTCTTTCTCATTTTGGATTTAATTCCACCCCCCCTTTTTTTTCTAGTTTCTTAATATGGAAATTTACATGATTGAATTTAGATAAATGTCCCTCTATTCTCTGCATTTACTATATCCAACACATTTTGGTAAGTTGTGTTTTCATTTTCTTCCAAAATATTTTATTTCTCTTGAGTTTTCTTTGATGCATGTGTTATTTAGAAATATGTTGTTTACTGTTCAATTCACTGGGGATTTTTCATTTATCTTTCTTATAGCAATTCCTAGATTAGTTCCATTGTGGTCTGAGATCAGACATTGTATAAGTTTTACTATTTAAATTTGGTAAGAATTGTTTTTTTATTTAATTTATTTTTTAATTAAAGGATAATTGCTTTACAGAATTTTGTTGTTTTTTGTCAAACCTCAACATGAATCAGGTATACATATATCCCCTCCCTTTGGAACCTCCCTCCCATCTTCCGCCCCATCCCACCCCTCTAGGTTGATACAGAGCCCCTATTTGTGTTTCCTGAGACATACAGCAAATTCCCATTGGCTATCTGTTTTACATATGGTAATGTAAGTTTCCATGTTACTCTTTCCATATATCTCACCCTCTCCTATCCTCTGCCCATGTCCATAAGTCCATTCTCTATGTCTCTTTCTCCACTGTTGCCCTATAAATAAATTCCTCAATACCATTTTTCTAGATTCTGTATATGTGCATTAGAATATGGTATTTATCTTTCTCTTTCTGACTCACTTCACTCTGTATAAGAGGTTCTAGGTTCATCCACCTCTTTAGAACTGACTCAAATGTGTTCCTATTAATGGCTAAGTAATATTGCAGTAAGAACTGCTTTATGACTCACAATTTGGGCTATTTTGGTTTATGTTTAGTATAAACTTAAGGTGAATGTGTATTCTGCTATTGTTGGATAAAGTAGTCTATAAAAAATGTCAATCAAACTGAGTTAATTGATAATGATGTTAAGTTCAACTATGTCTTTACTGATTTTTGCCTGTTGAGTTTGTCCATTTTGGATAGAAGGGTGTTGGAGTCTCCAACTATAATAGTGGATTCATCTATTTCTCTTTGTCATCGTCATTTTTTAAAAATACATTTAATGGAAGGCTAGTTACTTTACAATATTGTAATTTTTTTTTTTCCCATACATTGACATGGATCAGCCACAAGTGTACATGTGTTCCCCCATTCTGAAACCCCTTCCCACCTCCCTTCCCACCCCATCCCTCTGGGTTGCCCCAGAGCCCTGGCTTTGAGTGCTGTGCTTCATGCATCTAACTTGCACTGCTCTTCATGTTTTTGCTAGTTGATGCATGTTTTTTGCATGCATCGAACTTGCATGTCTTGTTAGCTTTTGCTTCAGGCATTTTGACACTATTCTGTTAGTCATGTATTGGGTTGCATTGGCCAATAACTTTAAATTTTTCATAGGATCATGAAGTGAAAGTGAAAGTTGCTCAGTCGTGTCCAACTCTGCAACCCCATGGATATACAGTTCATGGAATTTTCCAGGCCAGAATACTGGAGTATGTAGCCTTTCTCGTCTCCAGGGGATCTTCCCAACCCAGGGACTGAACCCAGGTCTCCCACATTGCAGGCGGATTCTTCACTAGCTCAACCACAAGAGAAGTTCAGGAATATTGGATTGGGAAGCCTACCATCCTTTCTCCAGTGAATCTTCCCAACCAGGAATTGAATCGGGGTCTCCTGGGGATTCTTTATCAACTGAGGTAACAGGGAAGTCCATAGGATCATATGGAAACATCCAAACTATATATAAAAATTATATCTAATTATATCTTCTTGGAGAAGTCACCCTTTAATCATTTTTATTGCCCTTCTTTATCCCTGATATCGTTTCTTATTTTGAAGCTTGTTTTGTTGGAAATTAATATAGCTACTCCTGTTTTCCTTTGATGAGTGTTAGCATAATATGTTTTCTCCATCCAATTAGTTTTAATCTATATCTGTTTTTTAATATTTAGATGGGTTTCTTGTAAGCAACGTGTGACTGAGTATTTTTGATCCACTCGACAATCTCTTAATTTGTGCCTTTAACACAAAGGTTTAGACCTTTAACATTCAAAATGATTATTGATATAGTTGGATTAATGTGTACCATATTTGTTACTGTTTTGCATTTATTGCTTTGTTCTTTATTGTTATTTTGTCTTCCACTATTTTTCTGCCTTTTATGGTTTTAATTGAGCACTGTTTATAATTCCATGTTCTCTCCTTTCTTAGCACATGTTGTACTTTCTAAAGTAATTGCTCTAGAAATTGCAGAATACTTTTATAAGCAATCTAAGTCTACTTTTAATTAACTATCATGGGTATCTTTCATCTCTTGCATCATTGTTGTCATTCATTTCACTTATATATAAGCATGTATAAACATATATATGTATATATATATATTAATATATACACATAAGCACACACAATAAAGGTTACTGCTATTAATATTTTGAAGAATTTTGTTAATTTTAATTTTATTATTTTGGAAAAAATGTTAGCTTAATTAAGAATAAGAAAAATAGAAGTTTTGTTTTACCTTATTTTTTCTTCATTTCTCTTTCTTTATGTTTATTATTCTCCTTCTCTCCAAAGAACTGTTAACATTTCTTGCAAGGCAAGTCTACTGGCAAAAAAGTTCCTCAATTTTTATTTAACTGATAGTCTTTATTTCTCCACTAGTTCTGAAGGATAATTTCACAGGTTACAGAATTCCAGATTGATGGGGTATTTTTTCTCTCAATACTTTAAGTATTTCACTCTTTCTTTTTGCTTTTATGATTTTTGAGAAGATGTTATTTTTATTGTGTTTCTCTTTAGGCAAGGCATTTATCCAATCTCTGGCTTCTTTCAGGATTTTTTCTTTATTTTTGATTTTCTGTAGTTTGGAGATGAGGTGCATAAGTGTCTATTTTTGTATTTATCTTGCTTGGTGTTCTGGGTTTCCTTCCTAAGTATGAACTTGGGGAAAATTCTTAGTCATCATTGCTTCAAATATTTCCTCTTTCCCCTTTCACTTTGATTTCTTCTGGCATTACTATTACATGCAAGTTACCCCACCATCCATGGATATTCTGTTCAGTTTTTTTCAATCTGTTCTGTTTGCTTTTTGGTTTACAAGGATTCTGGCTTTATGTTGTATAGCTCAGATAAACTTTCCTTATCTGTGTCTAGTCTAATTA
>SJXO01010577.1:0-28604 GCA_006408615.1 Connochaetes taurinus
AAGCTGTGACAAACCTAGATGGCATATGAAAAAGCAGAGACATTACTTTGCCAACAAAGGTCCACGTAGTCAAGGCTATGGTTCTTCCACTAGTCATGTATGGATGTGAGACTTGGAGCATAAAGAAGGCTGAGCACCAAAGAACTGACGCTTTTGATCTGTGGTGTTGGAGAAGACTCTTGAGAGTCCCTTGGACTGCAGGGAGATCCAGCCAGTCAGTCCTATAGGAGATCAACTCTGAATATTCACTGGAAGGACTGATGCTGAAAGTGAAGCTCCAATACTTTGGCCACCTGATGTGAAGAACTGACTCATTGGAAAAGACCCTGATGCTGGAAAAGATTGAAGGCAGGAGGAGAAGGGGATGACAGAGAATGAGATGGTGGGATGGCATCACAGACTCAATGGACTTGAGCTTGAGCAAGCTCCAGGAGATGGTGAAGGACAGAGAAGCCTGGTGTGCTGCAGTCCATGGGGTTGCAAAGAGTGAGCACAACTGCACAACAACAAATTATTGTTTGTCTTGCTTGATTTTTTTTGTTTCTGCAGTTTTTCACTTCTAGTTAAATTTGTTCTTGGAAACTCATGGAAGGTCTAGGACCTAAAGTTTTCCTACAAATAAGAGACAGGGTACATTGCAGGGGCAGGGCAGGGGGAGTGTGGGGAGACATGGTCTGTCCCTGGGAAAGCCCTGCAGGGTCCTGCTCAGTTATATGATGAAACAGACTGACAGTGCCAAGGGTCTGATAAAAGTGGAAATGCCAATAATGTTAGTGGAAATACACCTTGCTTCAATCACTTTGAAAAAGCGTTTGACTGTACCTGCTTATTAGAATGGCTCAGTCAGTGACAGATCAGTCTGCAATGCAGGAGACCCAGGTTTGAACCTTGGGTCAGGAAAAACCCCTGGAGAAGGAAATGCCAACCCATTGTGGTATTCTTGCCTGGGAAATCCCATGGACAGTGGAGCCTGGTGGGCTAGAGTCTATGGGGTTGCAAGAGTCAAATACCATTTAGCAAGTAAACCACTACCACATGCATTATCAGAGAATCTCATATCTAGACATACAGATATAGCTATCCTAGAGAAATTACTATGAAAGACACACACAGGTTCGTAGGCGGTTTACTCAAAAAGGCAAAATAAGACTCAAATTTCAGGCACAGTAAAATGGATATATAAGACTGTGCCCATTCATCCAAGGGAATTCTACCCAGCAATGAAAAAGAATGTTCCACAGCTACATACAATAAGGATGCATCTCACTTATTTAAAAGAAAACCAAGACCAGGGGAACAGAAACTCTATTGTGTGATTCTATTTATTTAAATTTTAAAACATAGAAAAATGAATCCCTGGTGCTAGAGGTCAGAGAAGTGGTTACTTTGGGGAGCAGAGAGTGTCCAGGAAGGAACATGGAGATTTCAAAGCTACTTGATGGTAGAGAGATGAAGCAAGTACAACTTCAGTTACAGTAAAGCCAGACTTTATTTTCTTGGGCTCTGAAATAACCGTGGATGGTTACTGAGGCCATGAAATTAAAAGATGCTCACTCCTTGGAAGAAAAGCTGTGACAAACCTATACAGCGTATTAAAAGGCAGAGACATTACTTTGCCAACAAATGTCCATAAAGTCAAAGCTATGGTTTTCCCAGTAGTCAGATACAGATAGAAGAGCTGGACCATAAAGAAGGCTGAGTGCTGAAGAATTGATTTTTTCGAACTGTGGTGCTGGAGAATGGAGAAGACCCTGGAGCGTCCCTTGGACTGCAAGGAGATCCAACCAGTCAATCCTAAGGGAAATCAACCCTGAAAATTCAGTGGAAGAACCGATGCTGAAGCTCCAATACTTTGGCCACCTGATGGGAAGTGTCAACTCACTGGGAAAAAAAACCCTGGTGCTGGGAAATATTGAAGGCAGGAGCAGAAGGGGTGACAGAGGACGAGATGGTTGGATGGCATCAGCAACCCAATGGAATGAGTTTGAGCAAGCTTCAGGAGATGGTGATGGACAGGGAAGCCTGGCGTACTGAAGTTCATAGGGTCACAGGGAGTCAGACATGACTGAGCATATGAACAAGAACAAAAGCCAGGCAGGCAGGGTCTTTATGAACAGCTGGCTGAACCTCAATGGGGCTTTCTCGAATTTCTGGAGGTGCGTAGAGCATAATTTTTAGCCAGATCCCTTGCTGCAAGACGCCTGGAATATTTCGTGTTCGTAGTCACCTTCTGTGTAGTTTTTCTGGGTGGCGCTTGGGAGTCAGTGCTCCTCACAGTGATGGATGCTGTCTCGCTCAGTCCCAGCTGAGCGGAAGTTCGGATCGTGACCTCTGTTTCAGGAGGCAGCCCTCGCAATTGCTCTGGCGTTTTGAATGACCGATGGTGCTTGGTCTGGTGCTCTGCCTTCTCCTTCAGGTTCAAAAACTGTAGCCGGCACTTGGAACACGGAAAGACCCTCTTGTTCCAGTGCCTCCAAGCGTGATTTACAAAGGATGTCGCCAGTTTGAAAATTTTGAGGCAAAGCAGACAAAGCAAGTTGTCCGTGTTTCCATGCCACGTTCTAAAATGCGCCTCTACGTCGGCGAAGGCTGACGACCTGTAATTGCAAACGTGGCACACATAGGGCATTTCGCCAGGTTTGTGACTGTCCTTCATGTGCTGTAAGAGAACCTGATCTGTTTCGAAGGACAACTCACAGATTTTGCAGACCGCGGAGGGCTCCCGGGAAGCGTGGACACTTTCAACGTGACACTGCAGCTGGAACGGGGTGGGGAACTGGCGGCGGCAGCGCTGGCAGGTGGTGTGGATTTCCCAGCCGTCACCCTTCTGCCTCTCAAGCTCCAGGTGGTTCCTCACGTGGGTCATAAACTTGACATTTTTTAGAACTCTCAAGCAGCTGAGGCATTTAAAGACTGTGTGAGTCTTCTGTTCTGGCTGCCCATCTCCTGTATGCTGTCCATAGTAAAAGTCATCAAGAAACATGATCAGGTTTCCTTTAGTGGGATCAACAGTCTTGCTCTGACTTGCTAGAGTCAAGAAGTCTGTTTTCTCCAGCCTTTCCAAACTACATGTTCTGTCTGGATCCGTAAGACTGAAGCATGCCTGGTCATTTGCGTGAGTCCGTGAAAATGATGCCCCACCGTGAACATGGCTCGGTGAGGTCGGGAGATCTTCCAAGGTCATAATTGTTTTCTTTGTAGGAGAGATTGCTGGAGGGGGCATGGTGGAGGCAGGTCCCCCTGGGATTCCATCGCTGAGTTTAGGTCTTTTGGGATTCCCACCGTTAACATTTACATCTGAAGTGGAACATCGCTTTGAATTAAGAGGACTTTCATCCTTGCCTCCTAATGAGAGAACAGCTCCAGATAGACAGTGAGACCGTGGAGAGAGCAATTCTGAATTGTGAAGCACGGCTTGCAGAGAGTTCGTTTTATAATCAGGTTGAGACGAAGGCTCGAAAATAATAGGACTGTCTCTTCCTCCCCATTCAGACTGAGAAGCTGGGGAGACGGCCGCTGGCTCTGATGCTGGCGTCCTGAGATTTGCAGGTTGCAACGTGCAGGAGGGACCTGGACTCACGTGGCCCTTCTTTCTTCTTGAAGATGAGTCCCTGGTCACTCTGTTCAAAATGTTAGAGATGACTGGCTTTGAACTTGAAATCACTCTGACAAAGAGGGCTTCAGCATCCTCATTGACGTGCTCCACTCCAACAAAGATGACCTCAGCATCGTCACCGTCTTCATCTCTGGTTTTGGACACTCTGGTCTTTTGCTTGGGTTGTGGTGGTGCTTGTGCTTCCTCACACGGGAAGAGATGGGCCATTTTACAATCACTTTTGGCTTCAAGTGGCCCCTTCTTCTGGCGCTTTTTCCACCTAAAGGCAACCACAGGACAAGGTCATCGCCTCTGATCTCAGGGGCCACTCTCTGTGGTTTCAGTTAACCCTCAGTTGTTCACCAAAAATATTAAATGGGAATTCCAGAAATAAATAACTCGTAAGTTTTAAATTGCATATCATTCTGAGGAGTGTGATTGGAATCTCACACCATCCTGCTTCCTCCTGCCCAGAATGTGAATCGTTCCTTGTCACTCGGTTACCACAGTGACTGTTGAGATATCACAGGGCTTGTGACCAAGTCACCCTTAGTTTACTCAATAATGGCCCCAAACCATAAGTGGGGTGATGCTGGCAATTTAGATATGCTAGAGAGAATCCATTTAGTGCTTCTTTTAAGTGAAAAGATCAAAGTTCTCAATTTGATATAAAAAGAGAAAAAATTTGTATGCTGAGGTTGCTAAGATCTGTGGTGAATGTGAAGAAGAGAAAAGAAATCTGGGTTAGTTTTGCTCTCAAACCTCAAACTACAAAAGTTATGGCCGCACAGCATAGTCAGTGCTTAGTTAGGGTGAAAAAAAAAATCTCTAAATTAGTACAGTAATATTTTTTACATAGAGACTACATTCACAAAACTTGTATAAAAGTATATTGTTATAATTGTTCTATGTTATTATTACACCTTCCCTGGTGGCTCAGATGGTAAAGTGTCTGCCTACAATTCGGGAGACCCGGATTCGATCCCTGGGTCCGGAAGATCCTCTGGAGAAGGAAATGGCAGCCCGCTCCAGAATTCTTGCCTGGGAAATCCCATGGACAGAGGAGCGTAGTAAGCTGCAGTCCATGGGGTCGCAAAGAGTTGGACATGGCTGAGCGACTTCACTTTCACTTTCCTGTTATTATTAGGCAGTTGCCAATCTCTTACTGTGCTTTTATAAAATAAACTGCATCACAGGTATGTTTGTATAGAAGAACCATTGTGTATATAGGATTTGATACTATGTGAGGTTACAGATGTTCGCTGGGGGTCTTGGAACTTATTCTCTGCAGATAAGTGGAGATAGTTCTTTCAAAAGACAAAATTAGTACCTGATTTAATCATCGGCTGAAACATTGAGATACCTATTAACACCCTTAGACATAAGGAAACATCTCAAACTCAGTTAAGTGACATGACCGTGTTAAACTTCCTTCTCCAGCTGCCACTTTTGCCTTGTCTCTCCGTGGTGGCCCCAGCGTTCCTGTTAAACTCTGCAGGAGAGCTGGTAGGCACCATCTTGCTCACAGATCTCCAGTCTCACTCCGAAATGCTGACCAACATAAAATGTCCAAAAGAGCCCCCAGCTGTCCCTTGGGGGTGCCCCTCACTCCCTCCATTCTGTGAGTCCAGAAGGCACCAGACTCTATACATGGATCAAAAATATTTTTAAAAAAAATTCCAGAAAGTTCTAACAGCAAAACTTGAACCTGCTTCATGCTGGCAACTTATATACATATATAGCATTTACACTGTACTTGAAGCTATTTACACAGCATCGACATTGTATTAGGTATTATAAGGAATGTGGAGATGATTTAAAGCATTCGGGAGCATCCCCTTAAGTTACCTTAAAAGACTGCACCATTTTATATAAGGGACTTGAGCACCCATGGACTTTGGTAACTGCGGGTGAAGGGTTCCCGCACCCAATCTCGCAAGGGCACCGAGGAGAGAGGACGGGGCCTTCTCAGGACTTCTGCCGCTCCCCCTGCCTTGGACGCTGTCTCAAGTACCGCTGCCCAGCTCCTGACCTGCCTCGGTCCACAGTTTCTCTGCCAGGCTTCCCTGACCATGACGTCAGAAACCATAGCCTCCCCCAACTCACATGCCATATTCATCTCCAGAGCAATTGGATTACTGTATTTTTGTTTCTAGAACAACATATGGCATCTGTCAGTGCTACATGTCTGCTGCATAAATAAACAGTAACTGTTACTAATATCATTTATCTGGACCACAGGCTTGACCCACTAATTCCTGGCTCCCCAGGTACTTACACTTGATCTTAGCCAGAAGGCTGAGAAGCGATTTCTCCAAGCATTTAATGAAATCCAAATCTTAATGATTTAAAACTATCATGCAAGGGAGAAAGTCAGCCAGTATATAGCTGGATGTGGACAGGGGCGGTGGTGCTCATTGAAATAAAAGGTTTGTAACACAATTTGTCTCCATTTAATACATTTGTTGATAGCTTCCATGCCATTAACACGTTTCATTGACATTAAGGGACATTCTAAAGTTTACCTGTGACCATTTCCGATACCAGATCGCGTTTCATCAGTAGCATATCATAGTTTGTTTGGCTGTGTGTGAATGGTGGCCCTAGCGGTAAAGGACCCTCCTGCCAATGCAGAAGACGTAAGAGACGCAGGTTCCATCTCTGGGTCAGGAAGACCCCCTGGAGGAGGGCATGGCAAGCCACTGCAGTATTCCTGCCTGAAGACTCCTATGCACAGAGGAGCCTGGTGGGCTACAGTCCAGAGGGTTGCAAAGAGTCAAACATGATTGAAGCAACTGAGGACACATGCATATATATGTATATAAATATATATATAATTTTATAGTGGTATGAAAAATAATGCTGTGGGACTTCCCTGGTGACCCAATATTTAAGACTCCTCGCTTCCACTCCAGGGGGCATGGGTTCAATCCCTGGTCAGGGATCTATATCCCACATGCCACAGGGTGTGGCCAAAAAAAAAAAGGAATAATGTTGTATCTTACAGCTGATGTCATCTGAGATTTAATGGAAATTTCTATTTTTCATAAGCAGAATCCAGCTTACTAAATTCACGTCACAAGTCACTAATGGGTTGCTAGCTGCAATCTATAGGCAAATGGTTTAGACAGGGATTGACAAATTGGCTTGCCTCCTGTTTGTATTTTTCTCCCAACAAGCAAGCTAAGAATGATTTTTATGTTTTAGTTTTTTTTAACGTTTAAAAATACGTTTTTAATATTCTTACTTTTTTTTTAATTTGGGGGGAACAAAGGAATATTTTGTGACATGTGAAAATTACATGGTATCTAAATTTCAGTGTCACAAATAAAGTTTTATTGGAACACAGCCGTGATCATTTGCCGCTGCCCAAGGCTGTTTCACACTGCTAATGGCAGAGACCACGTGGCCCTTAATGCCTGGTTACTATCTAGCCCTTTACAGAGAAATTTTGCAGACTCATGGCTGCAGAGAACAAAATGAAGCATTCCAAACCCCACGGCTCACCAACTCCTGAAGTCCAGTTGACTCCGTGCAGCTAAGGGTGAAGCTGGAGTGTCTCTGTCTCCACGTCCCAGAGAGATTTCTCTGGAAATACCAGCACCACTTCCTGTGTCCGTGAAACTGCTACCTGGCTCTCCAAAAGCCTTTTCTCAGTGAGGCTGGATCAAGAGATTACAAGCCTTTTAAAGCCCTTTATAATCCAATCCATAGTATCCAAACTGGGCTCCAATCAGGTTTCTGAACCAGTTTTTCCCCATAGGATCTTTCAACTAGAAACCTTTCTACCAAATTGCTAGAGAGAGGAAAGAATGTGGGTGGGGCTTCAGGGCCCCGCCCAGGGGCTGTTTTCCAGGTCTCGGTGTGGTGAGAGTCCCCACTTAACCTCTCTGGCATCCAAAAGCCCACCACCTTATCTCCAATTTATCTGTGTCTTTAGTTGTTTGCGGTTCAATAGCTTAAGGGCAGCGGAAGGTGGTCCACACAGCTATTCCAACAGAGCTCAAGCTGCTGTCAGGAACCTAAAAAGGCAGGGGTCCTCTTCCAATGCTAGAAAATTCTCCAGCTGCAAACAGCAAACCCCTGTTCTCTTCCAGGGGCAAGGGGGGTGGATTGGGGGGCGGGGAGGCAGGGTGAGGGGGCAGGAAGCAAGCTTACTCCCAAGTGATCTGCACTTGAAGTCTCAGCACCCGCTGGATTCCCGGGGTCCTCACTGTGAACTGTAGGAGCTTTTCTAGGCAGGGGCTCATGATTTCTTAAACCGTGTCAGGTGTATCAGGCCACACCCTGGTCCCCCTCCTTCTCCCTTCCTCCCACACTCCCCCCTTCTCTCTCCTTCCCCTTTGCACCACCAAGATTATATCTCAAGCTTTCCCTCCCACTGCCTTTACAGCCCTCTGCACACAGATTCTTAAGGGGAGGGAGGGTTTCAGAGAAGAAATATGTGTATTTCCATTCCTTATAAGGTAACAGAGTCACTGAATTATAACAAAAATGAGGTTCACTAATGAACGTGATCTCAAGTGCTGTAACCAGATGTAACATCAAAAATGCCTTTCTTATCAAATCAAGACATGTTCGCCTTAAATTTACACAGTATATGTCCATTACATCTCAATGAAGCAGGAAAAAAAACAATCCTGGTCATTAGAAAGAGCTGGTTGTACACTCTGTTAAGCCGGTTGATGCTGAGTGCTGTGCCTAGTTGCTCAGTCCTGTCTGACTCTTTTCGACCCCATGGACTGTAGCCAGCCAGGCTCCTCTATCCATGGAATTCTCTATGCAAAAATACTGGAGTGGGTTGCCATGTCCTTCTCCAAAGTTGGTGAGTATCAAAACCCAAGGCTAGGGACTTCCCTGGTGGTCCAGTGGTTGAGAATCTGCCTTCCAGTGCAGGAACGTGGGTTTGATCTGTGGTTGGGGAACTAAGACCCCGCATGCCAGAGGGCAGTGGACCCGACAGAGGGGCCTGCATGCCACAGCTAAGACCCCAGGCAGCCAATAAGTAAATAAAAATAAATACTTTTTAAAACTCTATGCTATTTACATTCTTCTGGATATATTTGAAAGCATGATATTAACAGTTTTATTTATTTATGAATACACCATGCAACTTCCTGCAGGATCTTAAGTTTCCTGACCAAGGACTGAACCCAGGTCACCAGAGTGAAAGCATTGAGCACCACCCACTGGTTTGCCAGGGAATTCCTAGTCTTATTTACTTAAAGGGTTTATTTTTATTGTATGCCAAAAGCGTCATCCTTTGCAGTGTTTACACTTATGACAAAAACTTTTTGGATGTCAATTTTTAAATGTTTGCAAAAACTTAGGAGAAAGAAAGGAAAATTTTAACTACTTATTTATGCTTCTAGGCTTCCCTGATGGCTCAGACAGTAAAAAATCTGCCTGCAGTATAGGAGACCGGGGTTTGATCCTTGGGTCAGGAAGATCTCCTGGAGAAGGGAATGGCTATCCACTCCAGTATTATTGCTTGGAGAATTCCATGGACAGAGGAGCCTGGGGAGCTCCTATCCATAGGTCTGCAAAGAGTCGAACACAACTGGATGACTAACACTTTCACTTTCATATGCTTCTAAAGATTGCTCAAATCTCAGAATCACCTGGGACATTGTTAAACGTAGAGATTCCAGGGCTGCATATCACACCTAAGAAACTCAAATTGCCAGAGGAGGGGGCCTGGGAATCTGAAAGTTCAACGTTTGCCTCACTTGGTTCTGAAGTGAAGTGTATCCCAGGGTGTAAAATCCTCCAATAATCTGGGAAACATTGATCCCTGGTGGCTCAGTAGGAAAGAATCCGCCTGTTAATGCAGGAGACCTGGGTGCAATCTCTGGGTCGGAAAGATCCCCTGGAGGAAGAAATGGCAACCCACTTCAGTATTCTTGCCTGGGAAATCCCATGGACAGAGGAGCCTGGCGGGCTACAGCCAGCCTATGGGGTCACAAAAGAGTCGGACACAACTCAGCAACTAAACCAGAACAGTGAAAGTGAAGGTCGCTCAGCCGCGCCCCACCCTTCGCGTCCCCATGGAACATACAGTGCACGGGACCCTCCAGGCCGGAACACTGGAGTGGGGAGCCTTTCCCTCCTCCAGGGGATCTTCCCAACCCAGGGATCAAACCCAGGTCTCCCACATTGCAGGCGGATTCTTTACCAGCTGAGCCACAAGGGGAGCCCAAACAGCAATAAGAACATGTTTAAAATACCCAAGAATCAATTCCTTCAGGAGACCCTGAGGGCTGAGGGTCAGGAACTCATTTTTCCTTCCTGTGACACACCGAGCTCCTGCCTTGGGAGGAGCAGGTTATTGGTGATTCAGTCAATCAGTCAGATGCTGTAGCTTGCGCTGGGAGCTCATCCTCCCCACCAACCTTCAGAGGTTCTAGGACTTCCACACCCTCTCTCGGGGCTTCTGGATGTCCTTCGTATTGAAGGAAGTTAGGGTGTAAGCAAAGCCCAGGGATCCGGATCCGAACTTCTCAGTTTGGGCCACACTTTCAAATCTCCTGGGCTGCACTTCTTAACCCTCAGTGAATCTAAGGAATTGCCTACGTGTCTTGTGCAAAAACACATTCTCGTCCAACAGTTGTGGGTAGGGACTGAGAATCTGAGCTTCTCACAGGCTCCAGGTGTTGCCCAGGCTGCTTAAGGTGTCCATATTAAACAGTGAGTACTAGAGAGCTTTTGAAAAGTACTGATGTTCTGGTTGATTCTGCCCATCTTACTCCATATCCACAGAATGAGTATCTCCAGGAATAGGACCAGGGAGTCAACGTTATTAAAGGTCTCAGATATTTCTAAGGAGCAGGTAGGGTGCAAATTGGTAGCCAGGCAAACCACCCTACCATCAGCCCTGTTTGGGGCTTCATTGTGTCCTGCACAATCCATATGTGGAGGGGACTTTCACAAGGGGCCAGTGGCTAAGACTCTGCACTCCCCGAGCAGGGGGCTGGGCTTCCGTCCCCGGTCAGGGAGCTAGATCCCACATGCTGCCAGGAAGACCGGAGACCCCACGTGCCGCAACCAACACCTGGTGCAGTCAAAGAAATTCATTCCTAACCCCCAACGCTTTGGCATGTGACCATATTTGGAGATAATACCTTTAACGAGGTGATGAAGTTAAAACCAGGTCACTAGGGTGGGCCCTAGTCCAATCTGATGGTTCTCCATATAAAAAGAGAGAGGGGAATTCCTTGGCAGGCCAGTGGTTGGGGCTCAGAGCTTTCACTGCCAAGGGCCCAAGTTCAATCCCTAGTTTGGAAACTAAGACCCAGAAGTGAAGCAGCACGGACAGAAAAAAATAAATAAATAAAAAAGGAGGGAATTAGGACACACAAGACATCAAGCATACTTGGACATAAAGAGACAGGAGGCCAGGAGAATGCAGCTGTCTGCACATCAAGGAAAGAGGCCTCCAGAGACACCGCCCTGTCAGCACCTTGATCCTGGATTTCTCGCCTCCACAACTGGGAAAAAAAACAATTTCCTGTTGTTTAAGTCTGTGATATTTCTGGTGGCCACCTTAGTACTTTAACATGTTCTTTAGATCAGGAGTCCCTAGAGAGGGCTCACCTTAAGGACAGGTAGGGGGTATGCAGGTGATGACTCAGCTCCCAGGTGACTACCACCCATCAACAAATGCCCACCCACCCAGATTTTCCAGGACGCAGCCTGCTCCTGTGGACCACTTCTTGCAGACCACTGATGCTAAAGTTCCCCACCCAACTCTCTTTCTGGACCCAACTTTTTTCACTTCTCTCCTAGACTGTGAGGGACAGAACGTTGAGAACAGAGCGAGGCCTGTGCTCAAACCATCCTGGATGTGAAGGGGAGTGTGTTTTAATCAAAAAAAAAAAAAAGAAGAAAAACCACCGCTGTCCAGCAAAACACACTGAAGCTTATCACCAGATGTACAGAAAAGCCTTCACATGTTGGGTTAGGAAGAAGCAGAGGACACGAGTTCAACCTCTTCTGCAGGGAAGGTTTCCAGGCAGGAGGACAGCATGCTTTCTGTAGATGGGTTGAGAGCAGATGAATTGATTGGAAGACATTTGGGTCTGTAGCCAGGAAAGGAATATGAGTGGGGAGGGGGTATGTAGTCCTTCCATTCTCTCTGCCTCTAGAAGTTTCTATGATATGGGCCATGGTCACAGGGCTCCCAGAAGTCAGGGAGAGAGGAATGTTTGGTGACTTCATCAAAGCCTGACCCATAGAAGGCTGCCTCTCAGCAGCCAACGTCAGACTTCTGGGCCGTCTGCCAGGCTCAAGAAATGACCTACTGGGAACTCTCTGGTAGTCTTGGAGTGGTTAGGACTCTGCACTTTCACTGCTGAGGGCGTGGATTCTATCCTTAGTTGGGGAACTGAGATCCTGCAAACTGCGTTGGCTGGCCGCCAAAAGAAACAAAAAGAGAAAAACCTGACCTGTTCCCACCTTTCCTTCCGTGGACAACCCCAAGGCCAACTCCAGTCCAGGTCCATTGCTGTGGTCAAGGAGGAAGCTCCCTGGGGCTTGTGGCCATGGAGTGACATGTGGTCAGCCTGAGTGTCCACCAACGGGGCTGGGCATCTCACACCAACTGGGAACCTGGCACCCAGGAGATCAGGCCCTCGGGACACAGGCTGGTGCCTGCAGACCTACAGATCAGGGATGTGTGAGAAGTGGACTCGACAAGGTGGCCAGAAGACACACCTTTCAAGAGGGCACTCATCCAGGTGGCCAGCCTCGACCCACTTCCTCCGCCTCTAGGGCAGAGCTTGGTGCTTCCATTGTTCTCACAAACCTTTTCCTCTTCTACTCACAGCTTTATCACAAGAGATTGTTGTTCATTTGCCCAGCTGTATCTGCAACCCCATGGACTGCAGCACACCAGACCTCCCTGTCCCTCACCATCTCCTGAAGTTTGCCCAAGTTCATGTCCATTGCACTGGTGAGGCCATCCAGCTGTCTCATTCTCTGTCGCCCTCTTCTCCTTCTGCCTCAGTCTGGCCCAGCATCAGGGACTTTTCCAGTGAATCAGCTGTTCACATCAGACGACCAGTATAGTGGACCTTCAGCTTCAGCGTCAGTCCTTCTAACAAGTATTCAGGGTTGATCTCCCTTAAGATTGACTGGTTTGAACTCCTTGCTGTCCAAGGGACTTTCAGGAGTCTTCAGCAGCACCACAACTCGAAAGCAACAATTCTTTGGCGCTCTGCCTTCTTTGTGGTCCAGCTCTCACAACTGTACGTGACTGCTAGGAAGACCATAGCCTTGACTCTACAGACCTTTGTCGGCAGAGCAACGTCTCTGCTCTACAACACACTGTCTAGGCTTGTCACAGCTTTCCTGCCAAGAAGTAACCGTCTTTTGATTTCATGGTTGCGATCACCATTGCAGTGATTGTACAGCCCAAGAAGAGGAAATCTGTCAGTACTTCCACCTTTTCCCCTTCCATCTGCCATGGAGTCATGGGGCCAGATGCCACGATCTTAAGTTTTTTTAATGCTTAGTTTTAAGCCGGCTCTTTCACGCTCCTCCTTCATCCTCACCTAATCAGTGCAGAGCATCTGGCTTCTTGCTGCTTCTGCTCTCAGTTCTAACTCCCTGAGTGAGAAATCATAAAAGGATGGTTTCGCAGCTTACATGCCAGGGTGGGACAGAGAGGGACCGAAACATAAGGGACCGTGACACACTGAAAACCTCAGTCAGTGACGACTTGCACCACCTGCTTCCCCACAGGATGAAAGGGGTCGGTCCCGTCTGACTCACGGTGACCCCACGTCCTGTAGCCTGACAGGCTCCTCTGTGGTGTTCTCCAGGAAAGAATACTGGAGTGGGTAGCCACCCCCTTCTCCAGGGGATCTTCCTGATTCAGGGGCTAAGCCTGAGTCTCCTGCATTGCAGATTGGATTTCTTACCATCTGAGCCACCAGGAAAGCTCAAATCAAGGTGACGCTAGTTTCCAGGACTTTCCTAAATCAAACTTTTGGTGGTCCATGCCAGTCCCAGCTCTTTCGGTCACAAAAAAGGGTATAGTTGGAGCCCTCCCCTCTGAAGGGGTGCTGTTATTTTGTTTAGTTGCTAAATCTTCTCTGAATCTTAGAGGACTTGGTCTCAGCAAAGAGCTCTGATGGGCAGAGAGAATTAGTTAAAAGCCTTGGTGCTGCCAGGTTGGCAGAGAACCAGGATTTGGAGGAAATTTTATCTTTACCATGTGGCTTAAGGTAAAAACTTAAAGATTAAGATTTTAAGAAAGTTACAGATGAATCACACCAAGGAGAAAAATGCCAAGTTACACTCAACACTGAAATATTGAACTCGGAAGTGACTGTTTTTGATGATTGGGAATGGATTTCTGTCAGCCTTTGAATACATAATTGTGTGTGAAAGTTTTTATTAATGTAAAAACAAAATAAAAGCTGTGGGGATATTAGTGGCATAAAAGCACATTTAGACAGTGGATTCAGGGATGCTGGGTTGTCTCTTAGAAACTGGAGGCTTCCCTGGCGGTTCAGATGGTAAAAAACCTGCCTGAAATGCAGGAGACCCAAGTTCAATCCCTGGGTTGGGAAAATCTCCTGGAAAAGAGAACGGCTACCCACTGCAGTATTCTCACCTGTAGAATTCCATGGGCAGAGAAGCCTGGCAGGCTAAAGTCCATGGGGTCCCAAAGAGTTAGATACGACTGAGCAGTGGGAAGGTGGGCACGGGCTGGTGGGTCCCAGAGGCTCCCGATGGTCTGCTGGTGAATATCCCCCAGGACTCCGGGCCTGACTTTGCACAGTGAACCCATCTTGGCACCGCCCAGGGTCCGAGATGGAGGCTCTGCCTCTGCTGGATCCACTGGGGAAAATGCTCGAGTCCAGGGCCTGGGTGGGGTTGGCAGCGAGGGTCCCTGGGAAGAAGGTTCCCTCCAGCAGTGCTCGCTTCTGGGCACTTAGTTCGTTCCAGGCCCTGAGGACGCCCCTTGTATATGATGACAGATTGAACAGCCTCAGAAATAAGTGAGGAGGTGGCTGCCCTGGAAATGAGTACCACAGGGAGTGGGCAAATAGTGCCCTGACCTCCTGTAGCTGATCCTTGCCTGTCAGAGAGCATCTAGGCCCCACTCACGCTCAGGCCCTTTTATTTAACCACTCACAGGAGAGTCGTGAGCTTAAAGGGGAGAATCATGGTCACAGATCACGGAGGACACTGAATGACTGACACTGGACTTCCCTTTATTTCCTTGTAACAATCCAAAACAGGGGTAAGGACCCCATCAACCTCCCAAGCCCAAATTCCCCCTCCAAAATTCAGACTCACATTTCTAACTTTGTAGGAACATATCTCTCCAAAAATCCCACCAGCCCCTCCCTGCTGCCCACTCTAAATCTCCTTTCCTTTCCCCGCATGCCGGAGCAACTGTCTGGAACTGTGGCTTGCGTTCCTTCTAAATGCACTGAGGTCTGGGCGGCAGTGTCCCAGTGCCGGGGTGGGACTAGGCTGGGCTAGGCGGGCGTAGCAGGAGCACAGGATGGGCTCGGGGCCGGTGTCGTAGAAGATCTGGTCACCGCAGTGTGGACAGGGGTTGGTGCTGAACGAGACCATGCTGGCCCGCCCAGAGGCGCACAGCAGCTGCTTGAGCCGGGCGTGCAGCTGAGCCAGGCGGCCCGGGTGCAGGGTGCCGCGCACATCCCCATAGCTCTCGGGGGTGCGGGGCACAACCTGAGGCTCAGCTTGCTCAGCCCCTCGGTGTGGTGCGGCAGGCTCTCCAGCATGGCCACGGAGATGGGGTTGCTGCAGAAGCTGAAGGTGGTGAGCTGGGAGCAGCGGCTCAGGGAGGGCAGGAGGGCGCTGAACTGGGAGTCCATCATGCCACACTCGTCCAGGTCCGGGTCCTGCAGGGTGGCCGAGGACCTCTCGATCAGGACCTGCAGGGGCTCCAAGCTGAGGCTGGTCGGTTGACCCTGCCGAGGCCCAGGTCCTTCAGCAGGCCGACGCTCGGGCACTGCGACAGGTCCGTCGGGTCTGACTCGGAAATCAGGCAGTTAGTGATCGACAGGATCTCCGGGGGGTCTTCAGGCACCTGGGGAGAGACAGGGCAGTCAGTCCCAGGCACGGAGGTGGTGGGCGCAGGGATGTGGGGAGGAGAGGCCTGCTTCACCGGAACACAGGGCATCTCACTGGCTTCGAGCTGGCCTCTCACCTTCTTGACGGGAAGGCAGGGGGCCTTCCGGGGGGAAGGTCATGCTCACAAGGGTATGACCTCCCCCTGCACAAAATGATGAACTATTTTCAATGTGGGAAACAAACAGTAAACAAGTGTTATATGCCTATTTCAGCTTACTAGTATTTGGTTAGCAGGAATTAAGACGTTTTTACAGGACACGACTAGTTGAAGTCAGCAGGCTGGGTGCAGTGGACATGGGCTGGTAGGTCCCAGCAGTTACAGACGATCCCTGGGTGAATATCCCCCAGATATTCGGGGGCCACAAACCATCCATCACCACCTACAATTCTTTTTTTTTCTTTCTTTCTTTCTTCTGATTTCTCAGTGAACATATTTATTCCTAATGCTTGGAGTTTGCAGCTGCCAAAAAGGGAATCAATGCAACTCATACAGACAGATTAGGCTGCATCCTCTCAGCTTCTATCACTGTGTTCAAGGCAGAGCGACAACCTGTTGCTGAGGATTTCCTATGTATTCAGAAGTCTTAGAGGAAAATAATAATTATAATTTGGAGTTAAAGAGATTGGAGCCACTTCAACAACGATGCTCATTTGACTTTTCCTCTTCTCTGGACTGCTTAGGAGCCACAGTTTTCCCCTCCTGACCCCTTCTTGTCATCTCCAGAATCACCCACTTCCCACAGCTCACCTGGAGCCTAAAACAGCTCAGGACAGAAGTGGCAGGTGGGAGGGACAGACAGAGCTTCGGACTTCTTACCTCACGCCTGATGGACCAACGTCCTTCTCGCTTAGTTATTTGTCATCATCTCAGCTAAGACATCACTCTCTTGGAAAGAATTCCCAAGGGCATCACACCTGACCCCCACTATTCGGACTCTCAGCAAGAAGTCCCCTTTGACGGCATCTAACCTGGGTCATGCCTCTGACCCTGACCAGGGAGGTGACCTGACAAGATGCCCCGGGACAGAGCAGCGGCATCCTGAGGACTTCCGAGTGGCCTGGGCACCCTGGCAATGTCCCCAGCGGGCACGAAACGAGAGAGGCCCGCTCTAGTCTGCAGAGCTGGCACCTCACCTGAGCACCTGGTGCAGCCGGCCCTCCAGGAAGATGGAGTCCAGGTAGAGCTCCTGCAGGTGGGGCAGGCTCAGGAACTGGGAGGTGAGCCGGCCAACACAATGCTCCTCCTGGTCGGGGGCGGTGTGCGGCAACACGTGGACGTGAGACAGCAGCAGCCGGCGCAGGTTGCCCATCCAGCCCAGGCTCGACACAAACCTGCCCACCGTGGCCAGCCTCCAGGCGCAGTTCACCTCCAGGTCCTGGACGGAGTCCAGCTGCACCAGCTTCAGGATCCTCCTGATGCTCTGCATGGGCATGGCGAGGATCCTCAGCTTCTGGCAGTGCACGTGCAGCAGGCCCCTCCTCTGCTTGCCCTTCTTCAGCAGGCAGCTGAGGGTCTCATCCAGGGTGTCCTCCTTGAGCCACAGGTCGACCAGCACCTCCACAGGGGCCCGCGCCGGCTTCAGCCCCGCCTTGGAACCCTCCACCCTGCGCCTCTTCTGCATGGGCTGGGCTGGCTCGGCTCCAGTGGCGAGGACACGCTGGCCTTGATGCCGGACGACACGGTCCAGAAGTCCTGGTGGGCGTTCCAGTGCAAGTCCAGCACCTGCAGCTTCCACCGCCTGCAGGGCCGCAGGGCACACGCTGAGCTGTGCAGAGGCCGACGGGCACCGGGACCCCGCGGGGGCTCTGCACTCCACACACCACAGCTCCTCCGACTTCCGGGCGCCCCTTGGTCCCCACTTTAAGGGACCCTGGGGGCCCATGTGCCTTTTGTCTCCTCTGCCCTGAACCAGTCCTGTACACTGGAATGCCTGTTCCCAGGTGACCCCTCATCCTCCTGCCCTGGCTGCATCTTGCTCACACCCCCAGGCCCCACCAGTCTGTCAGGACGACCTTACCTGGGGCGGACCTCCTGAGCAAGCAGGACGCCCAGGCCTTCGAGTGCAGCCTGGAAGGTCTCCAGATGAGGCTGGAGGTCCTTCATCACGGACCCCAGCGGGAGGCAGGGGAAGGGCCAGGCCTGCACCATCGCCTTCAGGGCCTGGGTGTGCCTCCCGGCAAAGGCCGCCGTAAACAGCGGCGGGAAGAGCTCGATGGGCAGCTCCTCCAGGGCCGCAGTGGCCAAGGCCTCATTCCGCAGCAGACTCTGGCCGGCCAGCTCCAGGAGTCGGGGCAGGGCCCAGATGCCCATCCTGAAGAACCTACTCCGGAACGAGTCCTGGGGGGATGTCAGAGAGCAAGGGGTGGGGGGTCCTTCTCCAGCCAAGGAACCAGGGAGACCCTGCTTTCCCTCCACCCTCAGGGAACCCAAGGTAGGGTCAGAGACTTCCTGTGGCCACAAAGTCACAGCTTTGGCCCCACTGGCACCAGGACAAGCATCTCTCCAGGCAGCAACAAAGGGACAAGGTGACCTCTTGCCCCATCCCATATCTACCGGCTGCCGCATTTAATCCCAGCCCTGCTGGCCAGCAGATACCTAGGAGTCTGACAGCTGACCCTACTCTCTTCAGAGAAAGCTTCTGATTATTACTCAAGGGCTGAAAACAAGAATAAGGAGTTTAGCCCAACACGGCCTGTCTCTAAACTCCAGCCAATAACTCACGCAATGGGAGCTGTTACGTCACTTAATAAAAAGACATACCTTTCACTGCGCGTCTCCTCTACAAATGTTATTACCATTCGGTTCAGTGGAGCAAAGTTCTCACATTCAGAACAAAGCCTCCACTCTTTAAAATATTCTACAGATTTTTTTTAAATTTTATTCCATGGAATTAAAAAACAGATTTTAGCTTTTAAAACAAAAAGAAACCCCCAAAACCCTTTAAGCTAGTAAAATCACAAAACTATAAAATGATATGAACTATAATCACTGGTAACAAACTAAAATGTAAAATGTCACCCCCAAATTCCTAATTAGATGCCTTTCATTAAATCAGTTCAGAGAAGAGGACTCTGTGCTGTCGCTGCAGGGGCGCGAGTATCCCCACCAGGGAGCCATGACCCCAGACGCTGCTCCGTGCGGCCCCCTCCCCTCACTCTCACCCCACCCTATCCCACCCTGCCAAATGCTATTTGGTTAAGAAATATTGTAATGGTCTGTACAATTGGCGACAATCAGAGAAGAAACCAAACTGTCTGGGATAAAGGTAAAACTGCACGTAGAAGCGAAAGCAAGGCGTGCAACTGCCAACATGATGGAAAGGCGAAGAAAATTCTCAGCAGGATCCTGGCCTGCGTGGCCTGTCCCGTGAAGACCCCGGCAGGGACAGCTGTCAGAGCCCGAGGCGCCAGCGTGGAGCAGTGTGCTCAGGCCTGAGTCCCTCTTCTCCTTCCAGGACACGCTTTTCAGATGCTGGCTGCAATTTCCATTTCCGGCTAACATGCTCTCTTACTACTAGACCTCCATCCAGCTAAGCCTGAGTGGGTTTTTTACTTTCTCACTACATACAACTGATGGGACCCTATGTCTGTTCACAAAAGCAAAATATAAAAGAAGAAAACCAACCTGAAGGTGCATTCACTGGGGGAGTCTGGGCCACATCAAAATCACCCAAATGGTCACGTTCAGACAGCTTTGTGCAGATGGTGTGTCACCCCAGAAGGAAAAGAAACAGACTAAGATTCCCGAGTATCACACAGTCATTTATCATTATGCCAGACAGCGAAACACATGCCCATTCGCGGGGGAGCAGAGGTGTGATGGAGGGATGCTGCGTCCTCCAGATTTGGAGGGTCCAGGCTCCCTTTGACTGGTCAGGTCAAAATGACATCTAGGAGCTGGCCAGGAGAACAGAGGGACCAGACGTTTGTAACAAAACCAAGGAAAGTACCCAAGACAAGTGTGTTTTGTTTGGAGGAACTCAAAGACTTTTCTTAGGCTAGGCTTGAGAAATTGCCGGCAGAGGGAGTGGCTAAAAAGGGACCGGGTGGATCCCTTAAACCCAAGGCAAACACAAGATCCATGCTTCCTCCCTCCCTGGAGGCAAAGGGCATTTCCTCCCTGAAGCTAGGAGATTAAATTTAGGACTGTGGGTTAGGAGAGGATGGAACTGTTTTGGCTGGCCAAACCTGGGACACACATTGTTCTGCCTGAAAGCCACTGAGGGCTTAGGACTGTGGGGTCTCCTGAAGGGAAATAAATGTGGGCCAAGGTCACAAATCTATGTCAGCAAACGGCTGCAACCAGAGGCTCAGGCGTCCCCCTGCACATCCCAGCCTGGGCTCTGTTCAGCGACCTGTACCCTCACCATGACCTTCAAAGGCTCCTTCCCAAGTGTAGTGGGTAACCTGACGTTCCCTCAGTATGCAAAGAGCCTTCAAAACCCCCACCCCTCACCCCTTTCCCTCCCCTAAGGCTCTCACTTACAGATTTTGATGGGAGCTCAACTTAAGCCCACAAATACAATTCAGTTTTTCCTTTGCTCTGCATTAAGCACAGGTAGCAGCACGGACTTTCTCCCTGCGGAAGTGCAAAGCCTGCATCAGAGGGTCTGGGGTGAAGCCCCTGCTGGGCTGGCTGACACGCTGGTTCTGCTGCGGCCTCAGAACACAGACAGACGGAACCTCTCCACCCCTGGCTTTGTGAGGCCCCAACAGTTCTTCTATTTGGAGGGCGAGAAGGCCTTCCCTGAAGGATACTCTACAGTTTGGTAACTTCCTAGAGATGACATTCACCAAATTCCTACCATCCCCATCAGTAGCCAAAGACGTGGGTGTCCCTTAGAGTTAAAACCCTAAAATAGGGTTAAGCTGGAATGTTCCTTGTGGGTATTCTGACTTGACCAATCGGCTTCGGGAGCTCAAGATAATCATCAACAAAGATAATCATCAAGTCCCTGATTAAGGAGCAGCCATGAAGACAGTGAAGACAGTGCAGAAGATATTAAGGAGAGGTGGCAGGAATACGCGGAGGAACTGTACAAAAACGATCTTCACGACCCAGATAATCACAATGGTTTGATCACTCACCTAGAGCCAGACATGCTGGAATGTGAAGTCAACTGGGCCTTGGAAAGCATCACCACGAACAAAGCTAGCGGAGGTGATGGAATACCAGTGGAGCTGTTTCAAATCCTGAAAGATGATGCTGTGAAAGTGCTGCACTCAATATGCCAGCAAATTTGGAAAACTCAGCAGTGGCCACAGGACTGGAAGAGGTCAGTTTTCATTCCAATCCCAAAGAAAGGCAATGCCAAACAGTGCTCAAACTACCACACAATTGCACTCATCTCACACGCTAGTAAAGTAATGCTCAAAATTCTCCAAGCCAGGCTTCAGCAATACGTGAACCATGAACTTCCTGATGTTCAAGCTGGTTTTAGAAAAGGCAGAGGAACCAGAGATCAAATTGCCAGCATCCGCTGGATCATGGAAAAAGCAAGAGAGTTCCAGAAAAACATCTATTTCTGCTTTATTGAATATGCCGAAGCCTTTAGCTGTGTGGATCACAATCAACTGTGGAAAATTCTGAAAGAGGTGGGAATACCAGACCACCTGACCTGTCTCTTGAGATATCTGTATGCAGGTCAGGAAGCAGCAGTTAGAACTGGACATGGAACAACTGACTGGTTTCAAATAGGAAAAGGAGTACGTCAAGGCTGTATATTGTCACCCTGCTTATTTAACTTCTATGCAGAATACATCATGAGAAACGCTGGACTGGAACAAACACAAGCTGGAATCAAGATCGCCGAGAGAAATATCAATAACCTCAGATATGCAGATGACACCACCCTTATACCCTTGATGAAAGTGAAAGAGGAGAGCGAAAAAGTTGGCCTAAAACTCAACATTCAGAAAACAAAGATCATGGCATCCAGTCCCAACACTTCATGGGAAATAGATGAGGAAACAGTCGAAACAGTGTCAGACTTTACTTTTTTGGGCTCCAGAATCACCGCAGATGGTGACTGCAGCCATGAAATTAAAAGACGCTTACTCCTTGGAAGAAAAGGTATGACCAACCTAGATAGCATATTCAAAAGCAGAGACATTACTTTGCCGACTAAGGTCCGTCTAGTCAAGGCTATGGTTTTTCCTGTGGTCATGTATGGATGTGAGAGTTGGACTGTGAAGAAGGCTGAGCGCTGAAGAATTGATGCTTTTGAACTGTGGTGTTGGAGAAGACTCTTGAGAGTCCCTTGGCCTGCAAGGAGATCCAACCAGTCCATTCTGAAGGAGATCAGCCCTGGGATTTCTTTGGAAGGAATGATGCTAAAGCTGAAACTCCAGTACTTTGGCCACCTCATGAGAAGAGCTGACTCATTGGAAAAAACTCTGATGCTGGGAGGGATTGGGGGCAGGAGGAGAAGGGGACGACTGAGGATGAGATGGCTGGATGGCATCACGGACTCGATGGACGTGAGTCTGAGTGAACTCCGGGAGTTGGTGATGGACAGGGAGGCCTGGCGTGCTGCGATTCCTGGGGTCGCAAAGAGTCGGACACGACTGAGCGACTGAACTGAACTGCACTGAGCTGCAGATGACGGTGGCACTTTCCACCGGTACCTCAAGTAACTTTCAGAAAGAATCCAAAGTTCACCCCTGGTTTCCTTTCCAGTCTGGTGAGCCTGAGACAGCCAAGGCAGGACTCTGTCATGCTCCACAAAGGAGTACCCAGAAGACTCACTTGGGCGAAGATGGATGGATGGACGGATCTGCCCCACTGAACATTTGGAAGAGCTAGCCAACTTCACAGGGACTTGGGGAAACAGGAGATAGCAGAGGTCTAAGCTTGGGATGTTTCCATGGGAACTCAGCATCCAGGAGATCTAAGGATGCAGGAGGGACCACTGTCTTCAAATGATCTAAAAACGGGAAGTATCAGCCAAAAAGTCTTTCTGAGCAAGGCAGGGGACAAGCCTCTGTCCACCTCCAGCTCCACAGAGTCTGTCTGTACAGAGGACTCGCTGGACACAGAAGCACTAGGGGCTCGTCTGCATGAAGACGTGTTCTTCCTGCCCAGTGTCAGGTTGGCCCAGGACGACTCCCAGGACCCAGGCGTGAGTCAGCCTGGGGAACGTTTCTTCCTGGTTTTGGGTTGCACAGGCTGATGCGGCCTTTGAACTTGTTTCGGGCTGGGAAGAGCTCACTCCCTCTCTAGTTGCGGAATTCCTTCTGCGACTGTGAAGCATCTGCCCCCAGGGCCTTCCTGGGGGTCTTTGGAATGCATCTGTGCCCAGAGGCACTCAGAATGCTGGAAGATGACCCTCCCTGGCTTCTGGAGGAAGACCACAGCCTGGCTGGTCCTCAGAGGCCCCAGACTGACAAGAAGCCCTGGGGACCCAGCCTCCAGCAGATGAGACCCCACCTGGAGTTCCAGCATGTCTGCCCTCCCTCCACTCTGGAGTCAGATCTCTTCTCACTCTGGAATAGTCTACCCTCTCTATGAGCCCTCTCTGCCTCTTCCCTGTCTCTTATACACATCTAGAAGGGGGGTGGGAGGTTGGGGGTCCACTCCAGGCAGGTGGGACTGCAGGACTGGGCAGGGGGAGGCCCAGAACAAGGGGGAGGAAGGGAATCACAGCAGAACTAGGGCCTGGTCTCCTGGCTCTCAGAGCTGCACCCCATTTGCTGCAGCGGAGTTGGGATCACTGAGGGCGCTCCGCCTGCACCTGAGGGCCGGGAGCGTCCCCAGGTGGTGGGGACAGGATAATTGAACAGAATGATCAACAGTTAGCTCGATGCTCCATTAGGGAACTGTAGATGGAGAAGAAACTTTCCAGGGTTTTGGGAGACCACAATAAGACGAACGACACTGAAGAAAGTAATGGGAAAATTCTGAAACGTGTAGGCTTGCTCGATTCATAAAGCAAAACAAGTTGCTTAGCATCAAAGCCAGCTCGGCTTGCTTAAATCAAGCCAACTTGCTTAGCAACAAAACCATGCAAAAGAAGCATGAGAGATGGCCCCAAACCATAAAACAGTGGTGGCGTGAGACTTGCATCCTGCCTAGTGAGCCCCGTGAGTTAATAACCCCCAGAACATGCTCTTCGGCCCCTAAGCCACGTTCTTTCCAGAATGCGCCCCCAAACAATAAAACGATCGCAGAAAACAAGACCTACAACCTGCCCAGTGGTCATCAAGGTAATGACCCCCCAAAACAGGCTCTGTACGTACAAAACACAATCGCTTATGGAAAGGTGACTTTTCAAAATGAAAGGCCTGCGTTGCACTGAGACCTGAGAATATTTTTCCCAAGTAATGTGACAGACAGAACGCCTCGTGTGCTGCAGCCCATGGGGCGCAAAGGGCGGATACGGCTGAGCAGCTGAACTGAACTGAACTACGGTAGTCCTAGCCTGGCCACAGAGAGCGGGCCGAGTAAACTCCCCTGCCCTACCTGGGGGAGGCACCGATGACGGAAACGTGCTGTCTACTCAAGAAAAAGATCTTTCCCTCCTCCCCTCTTTCTCTGATTGTGAAAGTCTAACTGAGGACTTAGGGCAGCACAACGCTGGTGAAACTTCCAAGTGTCCTACTCGAGTAAATCACTTCTTTTCTAGCACTTCGCTTCTCCCCTAATTTCTTTCTAGTGTTAAGTATTAGTCGCTCAGTCGTGTCTGACTTTTTGCGACCCCATGGACTGTAGCCCACCAGGCTCCTCTGTCCGTGGGATTCTCTAGGCAAAAATACTGGAGTGGGTTGCCATTTCCGACTCCAGGGGATCTTCCCAACTGTACAGGAAGGAGACTTCATTAATGTGCAGTAGAGGGGACCCCCGGTTAACCTGTTACAGAACACTGCCTCTTGAGTCTTTAAATTCTGTACCAACTCTATACCTCTACATTGTTTATTTATTTAAGTTTCAAGGTGAATGACCTGCGGCTCTTTGTTCCATCATGAGACATAAAGGACTGTGGTGCCAGAGCTCTTTGGAGCCCTGGAAACAACACCTAATGGTTTCACAGGGTCCGACTCTGTTTCTCTTGGCCTAGGGGAGATGCCAGTGGCTGTCCCCCTACCTACCTTCAAGGGCACAGGGAGGGAGCACCAAGACTGGACACACAGATGAGAGAGGCGCAGAGGGAAGAGGGCGCGGGCCACCTGGGTGTTTCTAATATTCACCAAGTGGCTGGGGGTCATTCCCGGTGACCGGGAGGGACACCTCGTGAAACTATCACGGTCATCTTCTAGTTAGAAGTGTGTATGAGGGGGGTGGCATAAGGGAGGCAACACAAGCGTAACGAATGCTGGTTTATGTTAGATATGAAAGTTAGTAGAGTCAACCCTAAGACTTCTCATCAAAACGAAAATACTTCCCTATTTCATTTTGTATCCATATGAAATGATCAATGTTCACTAGACTTACTGCGCTCATCATTGCAGGATGGATGTAAGTGGACTCACGATGCTGAACCCCTTAAACTTACACAGGGTTATATGTCAATTCTATTAATAGCTCAGTAAGACCGAAAAGAAAAAAAAAAGTCACGATCTTCCACTCAGAGGGTCTGAACAAACAAAAAGCAAGCAAGCCTCAACAATAACGACAGGCAAAGCTGATCTGTGGAGTGGAGCAGGGCTACCAGGGAGGCCACTCATGCTGGAGGTGCAAAGCCCACCTTCAGAACCTAAGGCACGATTATGATATTTGTCCACGGCCATTCCTTATTTTTTTAAAGTCAAGAATCCTGTTACACTGACTGCTGTAAATGTTTGCTGTTGTTCAGTCACTCCGCCCTGTCTGCCTCTGAGACCCCATGAACCTCGGCACACCAGGATCCCCTGTCCTTCACTGTCTCCCAGAGTTTGCTCAGACTCATGTCCATCAAGTCGGTGGTGCCATCATCCATCTCATCCTCTGTCTTCCCCTTCTCTTCTTGTCTCCCATCTTTCCCAGCATCAGAGTCTTTTCCAATGAGTCAGCTCTTCGCATTAGGTGGCCAAAGTTTTGGAGTTTCAGCTTCAGCATCAGTCCTTCCAATAAATAATCAAGGTTGATTATCTTTCGGGTTGTCTGGTTTTATCTCCTTGCAGTCCAAGGGGTAAACATGACTGTAATCCATTCATTTTACTTCTTCAAGCAGTGCTCACAGTGTTTACCTATTCCTGGTGCTAGATTAGGCCTGAATGCAGAACAAGGGGTGAAAGTTACAGGGACCCCCCACCCTCCTGGGATACATGTAATTCATAGTTGTGAACATTGTAGACAAGTGTGTCAAGATGTCCAGAAGATGGTCACTAAAATGATAACACTGGCCANAGTAAGCTCTGGGCATTGGTGATGGACAGGGAAGCCTGGTGTGCTGCAGTCCCTGGGGTCACAAAGAGTTGGACACAACTGAGTGACTGAACTTCCATCATAATTTTTTCCTCAACTTATTTTGGAAATATGATTTATTTCAGAAATATGAAAAAATTCTGTCATGGTAGCTCAGTTAGTAAAGAATCTGCCTGCAAAGCAGGTGACCTGGATTCATCCCTGGGTTGGGAAGATCCCCTGGAGAAGGGAACAGCTCACCCACTCTGGTATTCTGGCCTGGAGAATTCCATGGACTGTATAGTCCATGGGGTCACAAAGAGTCAGACACAACTGAGAAACTTAACAAAACAGTCTCTCTCTCTATTTTTTAGCCATGCCTCACAGCTTGCAGAATCTTAGTTTCCCAACCAGGAATTTAACCTGGGCCGGAAGTACTGAGCCCTAACCACTGGACTGCCAAGAATTCCGTACCTGCACAGCCTCTGGTCTCCCAGTCTGCTGCAGGATTAAACTGACGAGGCAGGTTTTGGAGAGAATCTAGGATGGCTGGTGTGCGTTCCCAAGGCCAGTGTTCAGATTTGGGGGAATCACCATTTTAGAAAATCCTTTTGGGGTCTCTAGAGATGAGAACAGAGGGAGAGCAAGGCAGGAGCCTTCGGGGGGAGGGCAGCATCCATCCACCCTAGACTCAATCTCAGGGCTCCTACAGGCACTGGGCTTGCCTATGAGGAGGGCAGAAGGCCAGAGAATCTAGGATGGCTGGTGTGCGTTCCCAAGGCCAGTGTTCAGATTTGGGGGAATCACCATTTTAGAAAATCCTTTTGGGGTCTCTAGAGATGAGAACAGAGGGAGAGCAAGGCAGGAGCCTTCGGGGGGAGGGCAGCATCCATCCACCCTAGACTCAATCTCAGGGCTCCTACAGGCACTGGGCTTGCCTATGAGGAGGGCAGAAGGCCCCTCCCCAGGTGTGTGTGTGTGGTGGAGGGGGGACAATTAGGTGTGTGTGGAGAGGAAGTTAACTAGAAGAGCAGGTCTCTTGACCCAGCCCCTTCCTGGAGGTGCCAGGGCATCTGCCCACTCCCCTGGGTACTAAGCCTCAGGACTTGGAGCAAAGGAGGAGCCGAGACGCATCCAGTTCATTGAAGGTCTGGATAGAACAAGAGGCAGAGGGAGGCAGAACTTGCCCCCATTTCCCGTCTCACTGTTGTCTCATCTTTCCCTGTCTTCAGACTGGGATTTACGGAATCAGCAACTCTAGTTCTCAGATCTCAGGACCTAGACTAAATTGCACCAACAGCTTCCCTGAGTCTGCAGCTTACAGACTGTGGGGCTTAGTATTATCTTAAATAACAGACGTCATTATCTTAGCCGGTTTCTAAAATAAAAAGCCCCCAGATGGAGTTCCCTGGCCATCCAGAGGTTAAGGCTTTGTCTTCCAATCTAGGGGGTGCAGTTTCGGTCCCTGGTTGGGGAGCTAAAATCACATATGCCTTGTGTTCAAAAAGCCAAGACACATGGAACAGAGCCAGTATTGTAACAAATTCAATAAAGACTTAAAAAGTGATCCACATCAAAAGATAATCTTATTAAAAAAGCACAAAGAATGCTTAAAACACACTCAAGCAATAGTCACGAATCAAAAACAATCAGTTCCCCCCAACATCTTCCTCTCTCTTCTTCAATCCCTGAGGTCAGCCTTTAGCTTTTCCCGTCACTGGCCATGGAGTCACCTCTCTTGTGCACGTGTTGGCACTCACGATGGATGCGTGCCTCGCAGCTGTAACCTGGTGCCAAGGCTGTGCTGGGATGAGCTAAACAGTCTTGGGTGAGGCTCCGGCTACCTGATGGAGCAGATGACACATCCCACCCTAGAGGGAGTTAAACGACAAAGAAATGAGCTTCACAGGGGTCAGGGGGCCTGGTACTGAGCTGAATGAGGAAGGGGGAGGTGGGAGGGCATGTGTGGGAGTGAAATCACATCAGTCATGTCCGACTCTGCGACTCTGTGGACTGCAGCCCGCCAGGCTCTGTCCATGGGATTCTCCAGGCAAGAATACTGGAGTAGGTTGCCCTGCCGCCTCCAGGGGATCGTCCCAACCCAGGGATCAAACCCAGGACCCCTGCATTGTAGGCAGATTCTTTACTGTCTGAGCCACCCCATGAATACCGCAGTGGGCAGCTATCCCTTCTCCAGGGGAACTTTCCAACCCAGGAATAGAACCAGGGTCTCCTACATTGCAGGTGGGTTCTTTACCAGCTGAGCCAGCTGGGAAGCCTGGGCTACGGTCTGCGGGGTAGCAGAGTCAGACACAACTGCACAGCTAAACATGCCGGCAGCCACAGGAGGCAGCAAGGGCCAGGATTCGGCAAAGGTACTTGTGGCTTATACTGTCCTATATGAAGTGTCTAGAACTGCTTCCCAGCGACCCCCTTTTATGTAGCAAAATGTTTATGCTCCAATAAGTCATCTTTAGAAGGGCTAATAAATGGCCTGGGGCTCAGACTTGCGTCTCAGAGCACTGCAGAGATAAGACGGAGGGGAACACGAGGACCCTACCCATGGAGGGTGAC
>SJXO01010577.1:32803-48852 GCA_006408615.1 Connochaetes taurinus
AGTTGAGGAGGGCTTCCCCTGTGGTCCAGCAGTTAAGAATCAGCCTCACAAGGCAAGGGATACAGCTTCCATCCATGGTCAGTAACTTAGATCCCACAGGCCACAGAGCAACTAACTCCATGCACCGAACTGAAGGGCTCACAAGCCGCACTGAAGATCCAGCACAGCCAAAAAAAACCACAGAAGTTGAGGGGATACTTGTTCCCAGCTCTGCGTTTGACTCCTCTAAGGGAGGGAAAATGGATCTTTCAGCCGTCGGGGCCCCAGTTCTCTTCTTTGCCACATCAGCCCGGAGGGGACATTCTGGGAGTCATCCTCCAGGAACCGTGATGACGTGGAAAGATAGGAAACCCCAGGATCATCCCCCACATCCTGTCATAGACTCGTTCTGTTCTCACTCAACACGTGAAAGAGTTAATTCTCAGGAAGCTCTGCTGTCCAGGGCTGCAGAAGTATCTAGAACAAAGGGCCAGGTTAGAGGAGGGTGAGCAGAGAGGGTGAGGAGGGCAGGGGCAGGAGCAGGAAGCAGATTTGTGTGGGGGCCCACCTTCCTCTCGGGGAGGGGATAAGAGGGGTCTGGGGACCAGATCCAGGGCTGCAGGCTCAGAAGGCAGCGTCTGGGCATCTCCACCATGGCCTGGGTTTTGCTCCTTGTTACCTTCGCCACTCAGGGCTCAGGTGAGGCCTCCAGGGAAGGGACCCTGGAGAACTCTGGTTAATCTCTTGTGTCTTTGTACCAAGAGCACCCAGGCTCTGCCCTAAAATCTCTGATTTATGATGTCAGTAAAAGGTCCTCAGGGGTCCTGTTTGCGTCTCAGGCTCCAGCTCTGGCAACACGACCTCCCTGACCGTCTCTGGGCTCCAGGCTGACTCATACTGTGGCTCACGTAGAAGTGGACACGATTTGCACAGTGACCCAAGTTCACGGGGAGCTGAGACCAAAACCTCCTCTGAGCTCCCTCAAGCCCCTTCACTCCTAAGTACAGGGCTTCATTTGTTTCCTGTGTGTTCTTATTTTGTTTGCCAATCATTGCAAACTTAATTGAATTAGAAGATTTCCGAAAGATCTTCTTCATACCTTTTCCCAGATCCATCCACACTTAACATTTCCCGATATTTATTCTCATTATATCAGCTTATCTCTCATTCCCTCTCTGTACTGGTTTTCCGTCTCTCAGTCGCGTCCAGCTCTTTGTGACCCCATGGACGGCAGCCCACCAGGCTTCCCTGTCCTTCACCACCTCCCGGACCTTGCTCAAACTCGTGTCCATTGAATCTGTGATGCCATCCAACCATCTCATCCTCTATCACCCCCTTCTCCTCCTGCCTTCAATCTTTTTCAGCATCAAGGTCTTTTCTAAGGAGTCAGCTCTTCGCATCATGTGGCCAAAGTATTGGAGCTTCAGCTTCAGCATCAGTCCTTCCAATCAATATTCAGGATCGATTTCCTTTAGAATTGACTGGTTTGCTCTCCTTGCCATTCAAGGGACTTGCAAGAGTCTTCTCCAACACCACAGTTTAAAAGCATCAATTCTCTCTGTATATATATATATATATATATATATATATATATGCAGTTAAATGTGTACATGGATGTATGTGTCCATAAATATGGATAGTTAACACACACACACAGGAAAGAGGTTGCATCCTTCTTCATCTAAGGCTTAGTACATTGATTTTAGACAGAGTTCACTTAAAACGGCAGTCATCATTTTAAGGTGTAGAGTTCAGTGGTTTATAATGCATTTACAAGTTAGTCCGTTCCTTATCACCCCACAGTCCAGCCACTTCCATCCCCTTAAGACAGGAGTCCCCCACCAGTACAGGTCTGTGGCCTGTTAGGAACCAGGTTACACAGCAGGAGGCGAGCACCTCCTGGGACTTGCCTGCTCAATAATCAACAATAACGTCTCTATATACATATTTCTATATATATTATATTTATATAAATATAATACATATATATATTCCATACATAAAGCCCTCCATTACAGGGACTTATCTAATGGTCCACGGTTGAAGAATCCCCTGCCAGTGCAGGAGACAAGGGTTCAATCCCTGTTCCAGGAAGATCCCACGTGCCATGGAGCATCTTAGCCAGAGAGCCACAGGTCCTGAGCCTCTGCTCTGGAGCTGGGAGGTGCAGCTACTGAATTCTACTCACCCTAGCGGCCATGCTGCATCACAGGAAGCAGCAAGGAACCTGCACGCCACAGCTGGAGAGCTGCCCCCACTCACCTAGAAATATCTAGAAATGTCTCAGGCACAGCAGGGAAGTCCCACTGCACCCAAAAATGAAAAATAAAATAACAAACACATAAATAAATAAACCTCTAAAAAAATCCCTCACTATATGTACATATGTATATGTTTCTATTTGTTTTGTGTCCCTAGACAACCCTGACTAATCCAGTCCTCCTACTAGAAAGCTCAATCTAATTATAATATTCTCATGATTATTATTTTTAAAAATCTTTGCTTTTTATCTTTTTGCTTTTCCTATAAATGCACAGGTCAGTATCTTCACGATCGAAGCACCTTGGCTGGAACAGGGTCATGACGCATCCCAGCACCCCAGAGGAGCCACGCACAGCATTGCCAGGAAGGGTCTTAGCTACCGAACACTGAACAGAGTTCTGAGTCCTGGCCCCTCATGCATAATCTGGTGAGAGGCTGCACCTGTCTGATAGCTGTGTGTCCCAGTGGGACGACAGAGGAGACAGAGAGACCGTGGTCCCAGGATCCCCCGTGGCATCTGGGGTGAGACCTGCTCCCTGACTGTAATGGCGTCAGTGGGATCTGAGGCCACCAGGGGGCAGCCAGGGCCTGGGGGTGGGGAGGTCTTAGTGTGGCTTCCTTACCTGCGTGAAGCCCCAGCTGCTGGCTTCTGAGCCCCCCAAGGGAGTGTGGGGTGCAGTGACCCATCTGTTCTGTCTTATGAGCCCTTGACTACAACCAGCAATAAAGGTCTCAGGGCTCATCTTCAGAGCCCTGCTGAGGCAGGGGACAGGACGACAGGGGGTCCATCCTGTGGAGGGGACAATTTGGGGAGGAGATGGACACCCCAGATCTCCTATGGTGCTGGGAGGAGGTGGAATTAAACTCTAAGTAACTCTAGCTCCTCAGGGGACCTCACCTTCCACCCTCAAAACCCAGAGAGTGATTGTCAGGATTATCAGCCAAGGACACGGTGACTCCCAGAGTGGACAGGGACCTCCCAAGACGGCCACAAGTCCTGGGCAGTCATGGTCAGTGTCCTGACTAAGGATGACGTGTCCGAGAGTTTGCATCCTCTCAGAGGGGCCCTGATGTCCAGGGACATAGAGATTCTAGTGTCCAGGCCAGGTCAGAGGTGAGGACAGAATAAGGAGGGGCAGGAGCAGGAAGCAGATTTGCATGGGGGCCCCGCCCTCCTCTGGGGGAGGGGATAAGAGGGCTATGGGGACCAGGCCCAGGGCTGCTGGCTCAGAAGGCAGCATCTGGGGCGTCTCCACCATGGCCTGGGCTCTGCTCCTCATCACCATCCTCACTCAGGGCTCAGGTGAGGCCTCCAGGGAAGGGGCCCCGGGGACCTGACTCATCCCTGGTGTCTTTGTCCTCAGGGTGACCTGAGCCCCAGCAGGGAACTGACCAGAGTGTGTTTCTCCTCTTTGCAGGGTCCTGGGCCCAGTCTGCCCTGACTCAGCCTTCTCAGTGTCTGGGAATCCGGGACAGACAGTCGCCATCTCCTGTGCTGGGACCAGCAGTGACGTTGGGGGTTATAATGGTGTGGGCTGGTACCAACAGCTCCCGGGCTCAGCCCCCAGAACTCTGATTTATGAAGTCAGTAAACGGCCCTCAGGGATCCCTGCTCGGTTCTCTGGCTCCAAGTCCGGGAACACAGCCACCCTGACCATCTCTGGGCTCCAGGCAGAGGACGAGGCCGACTATTACTGCAGCTCAATTAGAAGTGGTTACACTGTGCATGGTGGTTCAAGTTCATGGGGAAGTGAGACCAAAACCCACCTGAGGTCACAGGCTCCCTGTTGCTCTGACTCTGCTGGTAGCTCGTCTGCATCTGATGTTGAAGCGTCTGCAGCTGAGAGGGCGCCTGAGGACCGTTCTGAGGGATGAGGAGAAGAGGAAGGGGTGGTTTCATGGTTGTTTTCCCTCCTCTTTAAGCCACATCTGAGTGGGAGCATGACCCAAGAAAATAGTCACGGCTCATGAGGAAGCTGCCACGTGGCCCGGATCTCCACTGGGCCCCCACCCGTGTTGCCCCCCTTTGCTTCTAGACCAACAACCGCAATCAGCTCAGCAGGTTCCTGGGCTGAGTAGAGACTGTGATCCACAGGAGGGACCCTGCACCGCAGGAACTGCTTGGTTCTCCTATTTCACAGGGACGGAATCCCCTAGACCAAACGGGCAGCGGACAGGGAAGGAGGTGGTCAGTGGTGGGGGGAGCACACAGCTGGATCAGCTGGATTCACTGACCTGGGCTCCTTTCACACAGGCTCTGCGTTTCATGCTACCTGCAGCTGGCAGGGGTGGCAGAGGGTACGGGGGGGTCTCCGAGGTGTGATTGATTAGTTCCTGGAAGCAGAGTCCAAACCGTGATCCTCAGTGAAAGGTTGTTGCTGAGCCATGAAAGACGCTGGGATTGCTGGCCTCTGGAGAAGAGGAATTCGATCCGGGGCCAGTGACAAGGCTTCATGGCTCAGAGCTCTTGAGCAATAAAAGTTTTATTAAAGTGAAAAAGAGACAGAGAAAGCTTCTGACATAGACATCAGAAGCAGGCAGAAAGAGTGGCCCCTTGCTAGTTTTTAGCAAGAAGTTATATACCTATGAGCAGGATGCTGAAAGGAAACGTCTCAAAACTCCGAGAGTGGCACCAGGCCCCTCAAGCACAACATGCATTTTGAGATAATATTGGCACAAGGTAAGTCACCCCAGGCCATAAAACATTTGAGGTGATTCTTAAAGAAAGCTAGGTTTCCAAGCAAATGCATAGTCTCATTCATGTAGCTTAAGAGAACATTGGCATGAGTAAAACGTACTGGTTTGTTGAGCCATTATGGTTCAGGCCTTAGGCAGAATCAACTTGAAAAAAAACAAGAGTCTAGGGTAAATACAAGGCTTCCCTGGTGGCTCAGGCAGGAAAGTGTCTGTCTACAATGCGGGAGACCTGGGTTCGATCCCTGAGTTGGGAAGATCCCCTGGAGAAGGAAATGGCAATCCACTCTAGGACTATTGCTTGGAAAATCCCATGGACAGGGGAGCCTGGTAGGCTACAGGCCATGAGGTCACAAAGAGTCAGACACGACTGAGTGACCTCACTTTCACTTTCAGGGTAAATACATAGTTCATTAACATAACTTAAGAAAAGCATTTCCATAAGAAAATGCACTGGTTAGCTCAAGGTTTGAGAAAAGCTAAGTTCTGATGGAACTAAGTGTTGTCATGGCAACATAGACTGTGAAAGAAACCTCCTTGTGATTCTGCAAAGAGAAGGGAAAAAATCTGACACTTGTAGTTTGTTTCCTCCTGGCCCTTAAGAGAGAAAAAACGACTGACACTTGAAGCCTGCTTCCTCCATTTGGAGACCCACAGCCTTCCTTCCTGTTACCCTCTCACTAGTCAGTGAACTAGAGGACCCAGACCCGGCTACCTGAACAAAGGGACTAAACGCGTAAGGAGAGTGTGAGGTTAGAGGCCATTTGTGCTTTAAGACCTGCTACCCACACTTGGAGGGGGCTTCCCAGGTGGTGCAGTGCTAAAGAATCTACCTGCCCCGCAGGAAACCAGAGTTCAATCCCTGGATGGGGAGGATCCCCTGGAGAAGGAAATGGCAACCCAGTCCAGCATTCTTACCTGGGAAATCCCGTGGATAGAGGATCCTGGTGGGTTACAGTCCATGGGGTCGCAAGAGTAGGACACAACTTGCCAATTAAACCACCGCCAAACTCCTACTTTGCCCCAAAACCTTCTAGGTCAAGTGAACAAAAGTCTACCTCAAGTCACAGCGCCTGGATCAATTTGCAGCCTTGAGCCAGGTTCTGGTGGTGGTGGATTAGCTGCTAAGTCGTGTCCTACTCTTGCAACCCCATGGACTGTAGCCCGCCAGGCTCCTCTGCCCACCTGCCAAAACTGGAGAAAGCCGACTCCGCAATGAAGACTCGGTGCAGTCAAAAAGAAATATAAATAAACAATAAATTTTCTAAAGAAGAGCTAAAAGTACTTTAAAAAAAAAAAAAAGAATCTTATTTAGAGGGAATCAACCAGAGGCCCATGGTCGAGTCTATCAGGCCTGGAGTCTGGGGAAAGGAGACTCTCAGACTTTTGAGTAGCAGGGGGCACTGTGAGTCCCTGGCTCTGTTAGTGGGAGCTGGCCCAGCTGAGTATCTTCTCATCTGACGCCATTCTCATTTCCCGAAAGTGGTCCTCGCGCGTGTGTCAGGAGCCGTGAGGCCCCTCATGCCCCGGACAGTGGGTGACAGCCGAAGGAAAGCAGGCACGAAGAACTCACCACCCCCTCCGCCCTCCCTTCGTCGGGCAGGGGTCCCCAGCTGGGACCCACCCCTGTGCAGGCAGCAAGCTGGGTGGCTGGGGATGGGCCTGAGGGCCGCTCCTCCCTGGAGAGACAGGGGAGAGTTCACGGTGCGGGAGGCCGGCCGCAGCCACGAGGCCCTCAGGAAGCAGCGCGTGTAGAAGCATCGCCAGCATGTCCTGGACCAGGGTCCCCTTCTCGGGCCGCTGCACAGGTCAGGGCAGACGCCCTGGGTGGTGGGGAGGGGCCTGGGCAAGGGGCCTTGTGGAGGAGGGGCCCTAACAGGGATGCCCGTGGGTGTCTCCTTCTGTTCTTCGGCCGTCAGCTCCCAGCCTGTGGGAACCCACGACCCTTCCTACGCTGTCATCCAGGCTGAGAGTCACCCTCACCTGCATCCACCCCTATCACTCTTTCCGTCCATGCCTGGGGACAGACCAGCCCTCACTATCACTGGGGACAAGGCTGAGGACCTCTGTATAGGCTGGTCAATGCACCTGCCTCACACTCACAGCTTCTCACAGGGAGGCTGAATCAGCCTGGCATAGCCCACTCCATCTTCCTCCCCGCCTGGTCCTTCCAGAGCCCAGAGCCTGGATCAGCTCCACAGACAGGGCGTCCCTTCCCCGTAGGAAGAGCAGCTTCTTTCTCAGCTGACCATGGGCAGAGCACACCAGGGACAAAGACCAGATCAGAGGCTGAGCCAGTGATGACTTCACAGGTCCGTCCAGCCATGCTGATCCAGCGTCTTTAACCTGAGACGTCAGGACAATGCTTCTCAAGGTCTACCAGAAAGAACCTCTCCCTCCCCCAGGGAACTTGGCGTTGTTATTCGCCCTCTCAGCCCCTGCCTTTCCCAGTCAAGGCCGCTCCCTAAATCCTGTGCTGCAGGCACAGCAGAAAATCTGCAGACATCTGGGGAAGGCACGGATGGTCAGCACGGTGACAGCAGGCAGGGCTCAGGCCCAGAGGACCTGCAGCCACACGCAGCAGCTGAACCTCCTTGAAGGTCTTCAGGCCCAGGATAAAGTAGTGAAGGTCAAGGCTGGCCTCAACCCACCCGTGTCAATCCTGCTCCGCTCCTCGGGCGCCATCCTGGGCCAGGCAGCCGCAAACACCCAGATTTATTACCCAGAAGCTCCCCCGTGCCACTGCCTGGCCACATGTCACTCCTGCCCTTCGAATTCTTACCTCAGAGGCAATATTACACTGGCCCTGAGCTGCATCGGAATCCCAGACCCCAGAGGCTGTGCGCGTGTGTAAGTGCTGTAAGTGACAATGGCCACCAGGAACACCTGTTCTGTTTCAAAGTGCTGCCCCAGCCTCGAGAGCAAACACCTCAATTACACCAAAGGCTTGTCTTCCTCTGAGACAAGGTCCGCGGAGGAACTGGCTTGCTACCTGGACAGCTATTGACCCACGATTTGTTGGCTGGATATGTTTCTCCTTCCCATAAAAAAAGAAAATCCAGACCGTTTCACTGGTTTGCTCAGCAGGCCACTGTCCAAAGTCTTAGAGGTACAAGAGGAAATTTGTGGGTGTCCTACAAAAACAGTGAATTTTCATACAAAGAAGATTTCCCTGGAGAATATTTGAATAACCATGTGACAACCTGGACCAGGGTTGCATAAACCTCCTACTTGAACCAGAATTCCAGCGGCTGCAAAGGAATGTCCACATCAGAAATAGAAAAATGTCACTTGTGAGTTGCTTTGAAAAGAAAAGGCAGAACTTTCCTCCAGGTACACCCCTGTTTAGCTTGAGAGCTGACGTCTAATATGGAGGATGGAGGCAAGATGAGGGAAAATTGCCATAAAAACATTGACAATTCAGTTCAGTTCAGTCGCTCAGTTAGGTCTGACTCTTTGTGACCCCATGGACTGCAGCACGCCAGACCTCACTGTCCATCACCAACTCCCGGAGTTTACCCAAACTCATGTCCATGGAGTCGATGATGCCATCCAGCCATTTCATCCTCTGTCGTCTCCTTCTCTTCTTGCCTTCAATCTTTCCCAGCATCGGGGTCTTTTCCAATGAGTCCGTTCTTTGCATCAGGGGGACAAAGGATTAGTTTCGGTTTCAGCATCAGTCCTCCCAATGAACACTCAGGACTGATCTCCTTTAGCATGGACTGGTTGGATCTCCTTGCTGTCCAAGGGACTCTCAAGAGTCTTCTCCAGCACCACAGTTCAAAAGCATCAATTCTTCAGGGCTCAGCCTTCTTTAGGGTCTGTAAACCATAGCCTTGACTAGACGGACCTTAGTCAGCAAAGTAATATCTCAGCATTCTAAAGCAGAGACATTACTTGACCGACTAAGGTCCGTCTAGTCAAGGCTGTGGTTATTCCTGTGTTCAGGTTGGATGTGAGAGTTGGACTGTGAAGAAGGCTGGGTGCCGAAGAATTCATGCTTTTAAACTGTGGTGTTGGAGAAGACTCTTGAGAGTCCCTTGGACTGCAAGGAGATCCAACCAGTCCATTCTGAAGGAGATCAGCCCTGGGTGTTCATTGGAAGGACGGATGCTGAAGCTGAAACTCCAGTACTTTGGCCACCTCATGAGAAGAGTTGACTCACTGGAAAAGTCTCTGATGCTGGGAGGGATTGGGGGCAGGAGGACAAGGGGACCGACAGAGGATGAGATGGCTGGATGGCATCACCGACTCAATGGACCTGAGTCTGAGTGAACTTCGGGAGATGGTGATGGAGAGGGAGCCCTGGTATGCTGTGATTCATGGGGTAGCAAAGAGTCGGACACGACTGAGCGACTGAACTGAACTGAACTGGAAGAGCCAGTTCAGTTTTGACTATACAGACCTTTGTCAGCAAAGTGCTGCCTCTGCTTTTTAATGCGTTGTCTAGATTTATCATAGCTTTTCATCCAAGGAGCAAGCGACTTTTAATTTCATGGCTGCAGTCACCATCCACCGGGATTCTGGAGCCCAAGAAAATAAAGGCTGTCACTGTTTCCACTGTTTCCCCATCTATTTGCCATGAAGTGATGGGACCAGATGCAAGAAAGTGTCTGTCTACAATGCAGGAGAGCCGGGTCCCACCCCTGAGTTGGGAAGATCCCCTGGAGAAGGAAATGGCAATCTACTCTAGGACTATTGCTTGGAAAATCCCATGGACAGGGGAGCCTGGTAGGCTACAGGCCATGAGGTCGCAAAGAGTCCCAAAGGACCAGTGACCTCACTTTCACTTTCAGGGTAAATACATAGTTCATTAACATATCTTAAGAAAAGCATTTCCATAAGAAAATGCACTGGTTAGCTCAAGGTTTGAGAAAAGCTGAGTTCTCAAGGAACCAGGTGTTGTCATGGCAACATAGATTGTAAAAGAAACCTCCTTGTAAATTTGTGTAGAGAAGGGAAAAAAATCTGACACTTCGGGTTTGTTTCCTCCTGACCCTTAAGAGAGAGAGAGAGAAAACACCTGACACTTGAAGCCTGCTTCCTCCATTTGGAGACCCACAGCCTTCCTTCCTGTTACCCTCTCATTAGTGAGTGAACTAGAGGACCCAGACCCGTCTGCCTGAACAAAGGGACTAAACGCGGAAGGAGAGTGTGAGGTTAGAGGAGATTTGTGCTTTAAGACCTGCTACCCACACTTGGAGGGGGCTTCCCAGGTGGTGCAGTGCTAAAGAATCTACCTGCCCCGCAGGAGACCGGAGTTCAATCCCTGGATGGGGAGGATCCCCTGGAGAAGGAAATGGCAACCCAGTCCAGCATTCTTGCCTGGGAAATCCCGTGGATAGAGGATCCTGGTGGGTTACAGTCCATGGGGTGGCAAGAGTAGGACACAACTTGCCAATTAAACCACCGCCAAACTCCTACTTTGCCCCAAAACCTTCTAGGTCAAGTGAACAAAAGTCTACCTCAAGTCACAGCGCCTGGATCAATTTCCAGCCTTGAGTCACTTTGGTGGTGGTGGTGGTTCAGCTGCTAAGTCGTGTCCTGCTCTTGCAACCCCATGGACTGTAGCCCGCCAGGCTCCTCTGCCCACCTGCCAAGACTGGAGAAAGCCGACTCCGCAATGAAGACTCGGTGCAGTCAAAAAGAAATATAAATAAACAATAAATTTTCTATGAAATAGCTAAAAGTACTTAAAAAAAAAATCGGAATCTCATTTAGAGGGAATCAACCTGAGGCCCATGTCAAGTCTATCAGGCCTGGAGTCTGGGGAAAGGAGACTCTCAGACTTTTGAGTGGCAGGGGGCACTGTGAGTCCCTGGCTCTGTTAGTGGGAGCTGGCCCAGCTGAGTATCTTCTCATCTGACGCCATTCTCGTTTCCCGAAAGTGGTCCTCGCGCGTGCGTCAGGAGCCGTGAGGCCCCTCATGCCCAGGGACAGTGGGTGACAGCCGAAGGAAAGCAGGCACGAAGCCCTCAGCACCCCCTCCGCCCACCCTTCGTCCGGCAGGGTCCCCAGCTGGGACCCAGCCCCGGTGCAGGCAGCAAGCTGGGTGGCTGGGGATGGGCCTGAGGGCCGCTCCTCCCTGGAGAGACAGGGGAGAGTTCACGGTGCGGGAGGCCGGCCGCAGCCACGAGGCCCTCAGGAAGCAGCGCGTGTAGAAGCATCACCAGCATGCCCTGGACCAGGGTCCCCTTCCCGGGCCACTGCACAGCTCAGGGCAGACGCCCTGGGTGGTGGGAAGGGGCCTTGTGGAGAAGGGGCCCTAACAGGGATGCCCGTGGGTGTCTCCTTCTGTTCTCTTCGGCCGTCAGCTCCCAGCCTGTGGGAACCCACGACCCTTCCTACGCTGTCATCCAGGCTGAGAGTCACCCTCACCTGCATCCACCCCTATCACTCTTTCCGTCCATGCCTGGGGACAGACCAGCCCTCACTATCACTGGGGACAAGGCTGAGGACCTCTGTATAGGCTGGTCAATGCACCTGCCTCACACTCACAGCTTCTCACAGGGAGGCTGAATCAGCCTGGCATAGCCCACTCCACCTTCCTCCCCGCCTGGTCCTTCCAGAGCCCAGAGCCTGGATCAGCTCCACAGACAGGGCGTCCCTTCCCCGTAGGAAGAGCAGCTTCTTTCTCAGCTGACCGTGGGCAGAGCACACCAGGGACAAAGACCAGATCAGAGGCTGAGCCAGTGAGGACCTCACAGGTCCGTCCAGCCAAGCTGATCCAGCGTCTTTAACCTGAGACTTCAGGACAATGCTTCTCAAGGTCTACCAGAAAGAACCTCTCCCTCCCCCAGGGAACTTGGCCTTGTTATTCGCCCTCTCAGCCCCTGCCTTTCCCAGTCAAGGCCGCTCCCTAAATCCTGTGCTGCAGGCACAGCAGAAAATCTGCAGACATCTGGGGAAGGCACGGATGGTCAGCACGGTGACAGCAGGCAGGGCTCAGGCCCAGAAGACCTGCAGCCACAAGCAGCAGCTGAACCTCCTTGAAGGTCTTCAGGCCCCGGATAAAATAGTGAAGGTCAAGGCTGGCCTCAACCCACCCGTGTCAATCCTGCTCTGCTCCTGGGGCACCATCCTGGGCCAGGCAGCTGCAAACACCCAGATTTATTACCCAGAATTCCCTCGTGCAACTGCCTGACCACATTGCACTCCTGCCCTTTGAATTCTTACCTCAGAGGCAATATCACACTGGCCCTGAGCTGCATCGGAATCCCAGACCCCAGAGGCTGTGCCCGTGTGTAGGTGCTGTAAGTGACGAGGGCCACCAGGAACACCTGTTCTGTTTCAAAGTGCTGCCCCAGCCTCGAGAGCAAACACCTCAATTACACCAAAGGCTTGTCTTGCTCTGAGACAAGGTCCGGGGAGGAACTGGCTTGCTACCTGGACAGCTATTCACCCACGGTTTGTTGGCTGGATATGTTTCTCCTTTCCATAAAAAAAGAAAATCCAGACTGTTTCACTGGTTTGCTCAGCAGGCCACTCTCCAAAGTCTTAGAGGTTCAAGAGGAAATTTGTGGGTGTCCTATAAAAACAGTGAATTTTCATACAAAGAAGATTTCCCTGCAGAATATTCGAATAACCATGTGACAACCTGGACCAGGGCACATAAACCTCCTACTTGACACAGAATTCCAGCGGCTGCAAGGGAATGTCCACATCAGAAATAGGAAAATGCCACCTGTGAAATGCTTTGAAAAGAAAAGGCAGAACTTTCCTCCAGGTACACCCCTGTCTAGCTTCAGAGCTGACGTCTAATATGGAGGACGGAGGCAAAATGAGGGAAAATTGCCATCAAAAATATTGACAATTCAGTTCAGTTCAGTTCAGTCGCTCAGTCGGGTCTGACTCTTTGTGACCCCATGGACTGCAGCACGCCAGGCCTCCCTGTCCATCACCAACTCCCAGAGTTTACCCAAAATCATGTCCATTGAGTCGGTGATGTCATCCAGCCATCTCATCCTCTGTTGTTCCCTTCTCCTCCTGCCTTCAATCTTTCCCAGCATCAGGGTCTTTTCCAATGAGTCAGTTCTTCACATCAGGGGGACAGAGTATTGGAGTTTCAGCTTCAGCATCAGTCCTTCCAATGAACACCCAGGACTGATCTCCTTTAGGAGGGACTGGTTGGATCTCCTTGCAGTCCAAGAGACTCTCAAGAGTCTTCTCCAGCACCACAGTTTGAAAGCATTAATTCTTCAGCGCTCAGCCTTCCTTAGGGTCTAACTCTCATGTCTGTACATGACTACTGGAAGAGCCATAGCTTTGACTATACAGACCTTTGTCAGCAAAGCGCTGCCTCTGCTTTTTAATGCGTTGTCTAGATTTATCATAGCTTTTCTTCCAAGGAGCAAGCGACTTTTAATTTCATGGCAGCAGTCACCGTCCACCGGGATTCTGGAGCCCAAGAAAAAAGTCTGTCACTGTTTCCTTTGTTTCCCCATCTATTTGCCATGAAGTGATGGGACCAGATGCCGTGATCGTCGTTTTTTTGAACGTTGAGTTTTAAGCATTGTTTTAAGCATACTGTTATTCCATCTGGACCTAGGATGTTCACCTGGAACAGAGCTGATAAAAACTCAATTTTTTCATCTTGAAACAGCAGGCTCAGCCCTCCCCTCCTTCCTCTCATCCAGACTCATTCAACAAACATTTGTCCTTGAGCGGCTGCTGGGGCGATGCGCAAGAAGGCACGTGCTCATAAGTTTTAGGGTGGAAACAGAAAAACACCAAAACAAAACCAAAACAAGACCATGGTTTGAAAGAGTGAGGTTGTCACTGATTCTCTGAAGAAAACAGAGAGGGCAAAGAATGCCTCTGTGGGACTTGAACAGGAAAGGGGATCCCATCAGCTTTGCCCTTCATTGGCCACGGAGTCACCTCTCTTGTGCTTCTGAAGTGTGTGTCAGGCGGTATAAACAGCTGCCTCCCAGGTGACCTGGGGCCTAGGCTGTGGGGGGATGAGTTATACAGTCTCGGGTGAGGGTCCGTCCACCTGGTGGGGCAGGTGATACAGCCCATCCTGGAGGGAGTTAAAGGACAAAGAGACAAGAGCTTAGAGGGGCTTGGGGCAGGGAGGGCGGTGGGCTGGAGGGAGGGGTCTGGGACTGAGCTGGATGGGAAGGGGAGGGCAGGAGGGAGGGGATGTCCAGCTGCCACTCAGCTGCCTCCCTGGGCTTGGTTGGCAACGTCTGCAGCCACCAGGGGGCAGTACAGGCCAGGATTTGGGGAAGGTTCTGGTGGCTTCCACTGTCCCACGTGAAGGTTCAACAGGCGTCCCCAGCGGTTCAGTGGTAAAGGACCCAGCTGCCAATGCAGGAGACTTGGGTTCAATTTCTGGGTCAGGAAGACTCCCTGGGAAAGGAAATGGCAACGCACTCCAGTCTGCTTGCCTGGAAAAGCTCATGGACAGAGGAGCCTGGTGGGTACAGTGCATGGGGTCACCCAGAGTTAACAGTACCTGATGCCTAAACCACAGCAGCAAGTGAGGTGTCAGCAGCTGCTTCTCCCAGATCCCTTTTTATGTCCCAAGCATTCGCGCTGCAATAAACTATCTTCAGAAGTGCTAACAAATGGCCAACGGCTCAGGCTCGGCTCTCCAACTCAGAGCACTGCGGAGAGAGGGTGGAGGGGAACATGAGGACTCTCCAAAGAGAGGGGGACAAGAAGGAGCTGGGGGTGAGGAGGAACATATTGGGCATTTGGGACAAGCAGAACAGACTCTTATCCATTGGATGGATAAACACCAAGGTCCTACGTACAGCTGTGATAAACTGTGTTGGAAAAGAACATGAAGAAGAATGTATACGTGAGTATAACCAAATCACTTTCTTCTATAGCAGAATAAACACTACATTGTAAATCAAGTAAACTTCAATATAATCCTTTGTTTTTTCTTTCACTTTTTCTTTTTGGCTGTGCCTCGCAGTATGCAGGATCTTAGTTCCCAGACCAGTGATCAAACCCGAGCCTCATGCAGTGGAACCTCACAGCGGTAACCACGGGACCACCAGGGAAGTCCTTTCAATAACAGTTTTTTAAAACAGAAGGAGCTGAGGGGTAATGGTGTCCAGCTCTGCGTTTGACTCCTGGAATGTGGGACAGCGGGATCTTTGAGCCGTCGGGGCCCCAGTTCTCTCTTTGCGGAACAGCCCACAGGACATTCTGGGATTTCTCCTCCAGGAACCACGATGACTTGTGGAAAGATAGGAACCCCCAGGTTCATTCCCCACATCCTGTCATGACTTGGTCTGTCCTCACTCAACATGTGAAAGAGTTAATTCTCAGGAAGTTCTGCTACCCAGGGAGGGAGAAGTATCTAGAACAAAGGGCCAGGTCAGAGAGGGTGAGCAGAGGGGTGAGGAGGGGCAGGAGCAGGAAGCACATTTGCATGGGGGCCCCGCCCTCCTCTGGGGGAGGGGATAAGAGGGCTATGGGGACCAGGCCCAGGGCTGCTGGCTCAGAAGGCAGCATCTGGGGCATCTCCACCATGGCCTGGGCTCTGCTCCTCATCACCATCCTCACTCAGGGCTCAGGTGAGGCCTCCAGGGAAGGGGCCCCGGGGACCTGGCTGATCCCTGGTGTCTTTGTCCTCAGGGTGACCTGGGCCCCAGCAGGGAACTGACCAGAGTGTGTTTCTCCTCTTTGCAGGGTCCTGGGCCCAGTCTGCCCTGACTCAGCCTTCCTCAGTGTCTGGGAATCTGGGACAGACGGTCACCATCTCTTGTACTGGCACCAGCAGTGACATTAGTTATAATGGTGTGGGCTGGTACCAACAGCTCCGGGGCTCAGCCCCCAAAACTCTGATTTATAATGTCGATAAAAAGCCCTTAGGGACCCCCGCTCGGTTCTCTGGCTCCAAGTCCGGGAACACAGCCACCCTGACCATCTCCGGGCTCCAGGCAGAGGACGAGGCCGACTATTACTGCAGCTCGTATAGAAGTGGTAACACTGTGCACAGTGGTTCAAGTTCATGGGGAAGTGAGACCAAAACCCACCTGAGGTCACAGGCTCCCTGTTGCTCTGACTCTGCTGGTAGTGTTATGCCCAGAGTCCGAGTCCCCAAAACTGAGAGAATAAGACGTCCACAGCAATGCAAAAGCATAAAGGGGTTT
>SJXO01010578.1:832-18808 GCA_006408615.1 Connochaetes taurinus
TGTTCATAGTTTCACTGAGTTAGACAAGGCTTTGGTCTATGTGATCAGTTTGATTAGTTTTCTGTGATTGTGGTTTTCAGACTGTCTGCCCTCTGATGGAGAAGGATAAGAGGCTTTTGGAAGCTTTCTGATGGGAGAGACTGACTGTTGGAGAAGCTGGTGGGAGCCAATATTCTGTCAACGGTTATTCAGCAGAAAGTTGTAATTTTGGAGTTCTCACAGGAGAAGAGGAGCACATGTCCTTCTACTCCGCATTCTTGCCCACCCCTTGAAGGAAGTAATAATGTCAATTATATATAAAATCTTCTAGATATTGAAGAGAATATGTTCTTGTTCTCGACTGCAGTGATGGAAGTGTATACATATTTCAAAACTTATAAAATTTTATACCATAGATCCATGCAGTTTATTGTATGTCAGTTATATCTCAATAACCTATTTTTAAGAGACTTAAAAATTTACATGCCCAATAAATAGTAAATAGATAATTTTTACAGGAAGCTGTCCAGCAATTAGTAAAAATGTAAATAAAATGTTGAAATATAGTTTTGTACCGCTCATCAATTTTGAACATAAAGGGTCAAATAAATGTTGACAGTGTAGTGGTGAGACAAACATATTTATATACAGCTGATGGAATTCTAAAATTTTCACCCACTGTGGAAAACAATACTGTAAAATATATAAGCTCTAATAAATAGTTTTATTTATCTATAAAGAAATATTCATTTATTCAGTAATCTTTAGTTTTATCATAAGTGCTAAGATAATGATTTAACAATACAGTTATTTTGACCAAGATATTTTCTTCATTAAATATGATAGAAAAAAATGGAAATATTCAAATACAAAGCAATAGGAGAGGTTTTACAAATCATATTTCTGATGCTTTATGAAACTACTTGAAAGTCAAAAAGAAAAAGAAAGTAAAATAAATGAGAGAAATGACAAAGTCTGGATATAATATGTCAAAATAATAATAGTTTAGTTATGATGGGGATAATATTGGTGATTTTAAATTTGTCAGTGTCACTGTTTGCATTTGTTTTCATTTTAAAAAGGCATTCCACTTGATCTAAGTGTTTCTTACAATGTAGGTTATTTTTCTTAAAATTTTTTAATTCTTTGAAGGATTTTTCTGTTAATGGGGACTAATTTGCACCAATTCATCTGCATTCTTTTTTTTTTTTCTAATTTCATCAAGGATCTTAAGTATAGACTACAGCCTTAGAACAGTGTGAACCCTTGAACTAGATGATAATCTCATTAACATGACATTTATCACCTGAGCTAAATGGCTATGAATATGAATGTAACAGATGGTGACTAAGGAATTTTCTTCTGTGAAGGCTGCATTATGCCTTGTGCACAAAAATAGCAAGACTAATGAAAAAAGTAAAAAAGCAATAATGATTAGAAATCTTTACATAGTTAAAGAGCCCCAGAAATATGCACCCAGCACCTTGGTCAATTAATCTTTATTAGAGATGTAGGTCTTTGAATGTGTTTGCTTTCAACAGATTCTTGTTTGATTAAAAGTAAAAATTAGTATCAAGATTCAGGGTTGTTTTTTTTTTTAATTTCTCTCTTTCCCTCTGTTCCTCTTAACAATTATCTTTACAGTTTCTTCTTCTGCACTTACAGTGTGTGTAGTGCATGCTAAGTCACTTCAGCCACAGTCGACTTTGTGTGACTCTATGGATTGTAGACTGTCAGGCCCCTCTGTTCTTGGGATTCTCCAGGCAAGAATACTGAAGTGAGTTGCCATGCCCTCCTCCAGGGGATCTGCTCAACATAGGGTTCAAACGTGTCTCAAATCTCCTGCATTGACAGGCAGATTCTTTACCACTAGTGCTGCCTGGGAAGCCCCCAGCATACACAGAGGCAGCACCAAATATCAAGTTTGAATAAACCACTCAGTGCTTCTTAAAACCACTAACACTACATATTGTTAAAATTTTCTCTACCTGTGTGAATGTTGTTTCTACATGCTTCGAACATGTTTGCACCCTAGGAAAAATCACTTGCTTATTTTTAAATTGACATTTCCCTGTTTGCTGATCACCTGTAACCCAATTTGTATTGCAGAAATACATATTCAGATAACTTCAGCTTTTCTAGTAGATTATTTATTTTAACATGCTATAGCATAGTGCATTATAAGTCTATGGATCCTTTTGAAGACTTCATACAACTTTTTTAAATCTTGTAAATGTGTTGAACATTACCTAATGGGATTGCTAGGAGAACATGTGTTTATAGTATTAGTAATTTATTTATTATCATTATTATTAACTTTTATAGACAAAACTATGAATTTCTAGGTAAATCAAGCCTATCAGAGCTAAGTAGCTATTTTAAACATTATAATATTAGAAATTAATTGTTTTTACATTATCATGAAACTTAAATTTTGGTTATCAGCATCACTAAATTTGCCTTTGTTAGAAATATAATATTAAAAACAGTTGCTTCTAGTATTTTAAAGAAGTTGACTTTTGAGAGGAATGTGTAGACTTTAAGCTAAAACTAACGCTAGTGTTTACTTACTAGTGTGTGACTAAAAATTATTATATACAAATTATTATCAAAATGAACCAAAAACCTAATTTGAGAACACAAATAACTTAGAAAACAATGATGAATTCCAATACAAAGTCTCGAATAGAATCTTTACTACAAATAGAATCTAAGTAGAACTTGGACATGTTTACAGAATACTTTGATGCCAAATATATCTTACAAATTAATCTCCTTCAGAGGTTATCATGGAAAAATTTAAGTAAAGAGAAAAAGTATTAGCATAAAATACAAAGTGGTCACACTAAAACAGAAATGCTCATTGCTTCACAAAGCCTGAAATAATTTCAGCCACCTCATCCAATTTCTTCATTTTATAAAATTAAAGTTCAGAAAAATCAAGTGACTTTCTCAAGGTTGTATAGTCCATGGTTAGCATAATCAGTACTAGACTGTTAATTTCCAGTGTTGTGCCCATTTACCTTCCCTATTATGTTTTAAATCAAGTCAAATAAGAGAAGGCACAAAATGGAGCATACTATAAACCCATAGAGGGCTTCCCAGGTGGCTCAGAATCCACCTGCCAATGCAGGAGAGGCAGGTTCAATCCCGAGTTGAGAAAATGCCCTGAAGGAGGAAATGGCAACCCATTCTAGTTTTCTTGCCTGGAAAATTACATGTACAGAGGAGCCTGGCAGGCTGCAGTCCATGGGGTTGCAAAGAGTGACTGAGCGCACACACACACACACACACACATACACACATAACCCCATATATATCATTGTCAAGGCCAAATGTTAGCTATAAGTGAAGCACAAAAGACATTTTTAAAAGATTTTTTAAAACTCTCTATTGGTTAGGAAATCAGTTATATTCATGAGTGTTAGTTCCTCAGTTGTGTCCGACTCTTCGCAACCCCATATGCTGTAGCTCACCAGGCTCCTCTGTCTATGGAATTCTCCAGGCAAGAATACTGGAGTGGGGTGGGTAGCCATTCCCTTTTCCCAACCTAGTGATGGAACCCAGGTCTCTTCCATTGCAGACAGATTCTTTACAGTCTGAGCCACCAGGAAGACCATATCCATGACTGGCCAGTGGCAAGTTTAAAATTTCATGTATTGCAAGTTGACTGCTATTATTCTTCTTGTCTTTCAAGCTAAATTCAGTCAAAATTTCTTTGTAAATATAATTCTGACAAAAGAATAACACCTTAAGTGATTCTTAAAATTTTTCCGTTTCAACCAAAACAATTAATTATTCATCTACAGTGTTTAATTATCACTGTCTTGATATGAATGCACGGCTAATATTGCAATCTCATTTTATTAGAAAGTATTCATTTCATTCTTTATTACTAAAAAATATCTATAGAAATTGAACAATAAAGTGATAAAATCATAACATGAATCCAGTCATCTTTTAGAGCTGGAAGAGATGTTAGAAATTACTAAATTCGGCAATGGCACCCCTCTCTAGTACTCTTGCCTGGAAAATCCCATGGAAGGAGGAGCCTGATTGGCTGCAGTCCATGGGGTCGCGAAGAGTTGGACACGACTGAGCGACTTCACTTTGACTTTTCACTTTCATGCATTGGAGAAGGAAATGGCAACCCACTCCAGTGTTCTTGCCTGGAGAATCCCAGGGATGGGTGAGCCTGGTGGGCTGCCGTCTACGGGGTCGCACAGAGTCAGACATGAGTGAAGCGACTTAGCAGCAGCAGCAGTATTTAATTTATTAATTAAGAAATTTATGTATGTATTTATTAATAAATTTCTTAATTTATTAATTAAGAAATCTCTGGGTGAAATCTCTATCACCCAGAAATTATTCACAGCTTTAGGGCTACTATGGTGAGAATGGAAATATAATTCTTAAGTCTGGCTTATTCCTTCCAGAGATGTGCAAGTGTGAAAGTGTTAGTCACTCAGTTGTGTCCGACTCTGTGCAACCCCATGGACTGTGGCCCAGGCTCTTCTGTCCATGGAACTCTCCAGGCAAAAATATTGGAGTGGGTATCATGCCCTTCTCCAGGGGATCTTACCAACTCAGTGATCAAACCCCAGTTTCCTGGATCACAGGCAGATTCTTTACTGTCTGAACCACCAGGGAAGCCCCCTTCCAGAGATGGTTCAAAATATTTTAATACATGTATCTAAAAATTTAGAGCCCCAGGATTGGGTTCTCAAGTTGATAACTGCATAATTAGACACACCCTGAATGATTTTACTAATAATGTTTCCAAAAGGAAAACATTTTAATCTAACTTTAGAAAGTGTTAGAAATAAAAAATCTTAGTCATCTGCAGTTCAGCTTATCTCCACTTCCCAGCCTAAACTAGTTACTGAATTTGCTAATACGTGTCACAAACTAGGTCCTACACTAGAAAAAAATTCAAATCTGATGATTGAAATAAAATGAGGAGTGATAATAAAAAAGTGAGGATAGTGGAAATAATTCTTTTAAGGAGACAAAATGTGTAGAAAATAAATGTTCCAGTTTGGGGAAAGGAATAAATAAATTATGAAGTTGACTGGTTACAATGGATTGAAGAGACACTCAAGGAGCATAAATTAAAAAAAAAAAGAATCAGTAAATTGCATTAATGACTCAGGATGAAGACACAACATCAACACTGACAGATATCCATCTTTCTATCACAAACTCCTTTTTAATTTTAAAGATGAGTATTTAATATTATAATTCAACCATTACTGGATTTGGAATAGCTGGAAAATAATTTATATTTTCAGAGATATAAATAGTGGGTTATTTTTATGCTACACTTAATTTAGTCATTAGCTTAGAATTAATAAATATGTATTTTCTCCAGATGTTTACTGGTATGGGAAATTATAATTTATGTACTTACGGATTGTCTTCAGGTGCAGGCAACAGGATAAACAACTCAGACACCACAAAGCCATTCCAGATTGCTCTGTAGTTCAGTTATGTCTGACTCTTTGTGACCCCATGGACTGTAGCCCACCAGCTTCTTCACCTCAGGTGGCCTAGGGTTCACAAATTCATCAGAAGAGATAGCTTTCTTCATCTGTCATCATATATCCCTGGGAATGCAGAGCATTTCCCCATCTTATTTATTTTCTTACAAACAACCCTGGACAGTAAATCCAAACAACTCATTTTCAAATGAAGACACTGAAGTGTCTAACAGAAAGATATGTGTAGATTCCACAAGTCAGCAACAAAAAAGATATTAGAAACAGTCTCTTGATTGAATGCATTGCTTATATGCTGATACACAATACCTCATTCAGTGACTCACATTATCCGGTATGTGGTTGAGTTTTTCCATTCATTTTTGATCTAGTAACCTTGAGATTTTATGCCACTTAAGTTTTATTACCTGGAAATTACATCTAATTTATCTCCACAAATACATTGGAATCAAATAAATGTAATGTAAATCAGTAATCAGGTGGCTTTAAGACTGCCTTTTAATTAGACCTGGGTAATTTGTCTAACAAATATATCACTGTGCAATCAAATTAATGTATACAATAAATTCTAAAGTGGCTCTTCTGCCATTGAAAGACTGTAAAGCATGCTGCATACCAAGTAGTATCCAAGTGTTCCCTGGGCTGCAGATTTTCTGCTATGAGTGTTTTTTTTCTCATTAAGGAGTTAGAACTAACTTGAGTTATACCATGAGTAATCCAAAGCAACAGTATGACCAAAAATTTCCCATGTAGAGATTTAGTTATGCTTTTGTTGTTAATATCTTGCCCAGCCCATAGGTCTTTCTATTATTAAAAATTCTCATGGGCTTATTCATAAGCTATCTCAAAGAGGTTCTTTGTCAGCCAAATCAGTAGACCTGACAGAGATGATGATAGAAACTGGCACAAGGAGAAAACTGATCAATGGCTCCTCCTTGTTCAAAAGACTCCAATACAGAGACAAAAGTATCCAATAAGTTAATCCTTTCTGAGCACAAGAAGCTTCATAAACCTGCAAAAAGCAGGGGCATAGAGACAATGAGCAGATCTGTCTTTAACTCTCAGATGTGTTTGCAATCTGATTTTTCATCCCTCAGAAACATCTTCCATAAAACTGACTTAATACTGGTGTTTTTCAGTTGAGTTCAGTTGTTCAGTTGTGTCCAACTCTTTGCAACCCCATCCGCAGCAGGCCAGGCCTCCCTGTCCATCACCAACTCCTGGAGTTTACTCAAACTCATGTCCATTGAGTTGATGATGCCAGCCAACAATCTCATCTTCTGTTGTCCCCTTCTCTTCCCACCTTCAATCTTTCCCAGCATCAGGGTCATTTCCAGTGAGTCAGTTCTTCACACTAGGTGGCTAAGGTATTGGAGTTTCAGCTTCAGCATCAGTCCTTCCAATGAGTATTCAGGACTGATTTTCTTTAGGATGGACTGTGGATCTCCCTGTAATCCAAAGGACTCTCAAGAGTTTTCTCCAACACCACAGTTCAAAAACATCAATTCTTTGGTGCTCAGCATTTTTTATAGTCCACCTCTCACATCCATACATGACTACTGGAAAAACCATAGCTTTGACTAGATGGACCTTTGTTGGCAAAGTAATATCTCTGCTTTTTAATATGCTATCTAGGTTGGTCATAACTTTTCTTCCAAGGAGCAAGCATCTTTTAATTTCAAGGATGCAGTTATCTTTGGCAGTGGTTTTGGAGTCCAGAAAAATTAAGTCTGTCACTGTTTCCACTGTTTCCCCATCTATTTGCCATGGAGTTATGGGACCAGATGCCATGATATTAATTTTCTGAATGTTGAGTTTTAAGCCAGTTTTTTCACTCTCCTCTTTCATTTTCATCAAGAGGCTCTTTAGTTCTTCTTCACTTTCTGCCATAAGGGTGGTGTCATCTGCCTATCTGGGGTTATTGATATTTCTCTCAGCAGTCTTCATTCCAGCTGTGCTTCATCCAGCCCATCGTTTCTCATGATGTACTCTGCATATAAGATAAATAAGCATGGTGACAATATACAGCACTGATGTACTCCTTTCCCTATTTGAAACCAATCTGTTGTTTCATGTCCAGTTTTAATTGTTGCTTTGTGTGGTGATGTCTTTCACCACAAATTAATAACTCAGCTCTGTTCTTCAAACACTTTCTTCCCTCAAATGTTTATGCTATTATATCAGCTACTAAAAAAAATGTGTTCAAAGTTCTGGAAACTGTCTTCAAAAATACTACTTGGCTTTGTCTTCTTGTATTCAGATAAATGGCATTCTTCTTCCAGAGGCTCTAGCGCAGTCACTCAGTCATGTCCAACTCTTTGAGACCCTACAGACTATAGCCTGCTAGGCTCCTCTATCCATAGCATTTTCCAGGCAAGAATACTGAAGTAGATTGCCATTTCCCCTCTCCAGGGACCCCTCCCAACCCGGGGATCGAACCCATACCTCCCGCATCACTGGCATTGGCAGGTGGATTCTTTACCACTGTGCCACTTGGGAAGCCCTGCACTAAATGTCATTGCTCTGCATTAAATTTTAATGATTATTAGCAAATTTTATTAATTACAACATAGAATGGCGCTTTTATTTATTTATATTTTAGAATGGAACTTTTAAACTCGATCTAGAATATTATTGGTTTAAAGTACACTATTATTAGTAACATTACCATTATTACTATTGCTTGTATTTGAAACTATCATTTATGGCATGCCTACCATATGACACATTATGCAAGGCCTTTTCATTGACATTATCCTACTTAATACTAAAAACAAATTACATGGTGAATGTTTTAGCCTCATTTTTCGGATGTAGAAACTGAACTTCAAAGAGGATAATTTGTCTAAAGATATCTGGCAAAGAATAAGTCAGCTTTCTGTGACTCCAGTGTCCTGTCTATTCAGAATGCTCAATTTCTCTACAAGGGTTTTCAAATATCTTATATTAAAACTGAAATGCTCTCCTTTTCCACTTTATTCAATTATAAAATCAACAAGTATTTTCTGAGACTCCTAAGTGCCAAGCAATAGATAGAGAATTGCCATGCAATGGAGAGGAAAACAGATCTGATTTTTACCCTCATCAAGTTTACAAGCCCATAATCACACCAATAAATAGAAATTGCCAACAGTGACAAATGTTATGAAGGAAGAGTTTCAGAAAGGTAAATATGTGCAACATCTCTGGAGTGGGGTGGAGTGCAAAAGTCATATTCAAAGAGCAGAAAAAGTGCTCAGTGATCAAAGCTATGCCAGGGCAACATGAGGCTAGAATGAAATCACCTTTGTGATCAAATATAGAGGACACTGCCACGGGGAGGAGTGGAGTCCTGTTAGATTGCTAATATCAGTCTGCACAATTAACCCTCACAATTGTGTGTAGAGAGAATGAATTATTAGTCTCATCTTATCCACGTAAAAATGGAAATTATGTGACTACCCATACACAGAGCCAACAAGCAGAAGAGCTGAGAGTTGAATTTGAGAGTGGCTCTCCTGAAAACTGACACATTTCTTTCACATCACCCTGCCTGCAGACTGCCTGCTGAGCAGGCTGCTTCAGAAAAATACATTCAGATGACCATTAGCTAAAACTTCAAAGCTGAAGAAAACTGATTAAGAACTGCTTCCTGACAAAGTTCCATTGAAAGGCCTGTAAGAATGACAGGAGCCAAAGGAGGAGAGATCTAGCAAAAGAGTAAATCATTTTCTTCAAAATTACCACCGATGCAAAATAATGCTTGAATGTGAATTATAACAAAAATACCAGTCCCTAACTGTCTCCATTTTTGCATTCTAAACTCCAGTGCATGCACACTTTGGAAGAAGACATTCCAATCACCTCAATCTCAGGAAGTGCTGTCAGTTTCACAGTGCTTCTCCCAAAAGGCTGCAGACTGGGAACCTGAACACACGCAAACTCATTTGTGGCAATAAGGATGAACATTTGTTATTGTTTCCACAGTACAGCTGTGTAGCTGCTGGAATAAAATCATTTTTCCTTGAACTATCAAGAAGTTTGAATTAGGAAATGTGGCTCACTTTTACATAGATTCCCAATAAATCCTAAAAGCTAAAATAAAAGTGTTTCAATAAGACCCATATCCTAATGTCATATAAGGTTCCTGGTCAAAAATCCTGTGCTTGTTTGTGTAATGTCTTCTAAAGCACAGTACAGGAGGGTTGAGATCATGGGCTAACCTGCTTCAAACTCATTGTTTGAGTTCCTCTGGGAAGTCTCCCACAGGTCTCCCAGTCTCTCTAGAGTGCTTGCTGAAATAACCTTCCTTCCTATAGTCATTTCTGAAAGCCTTCCTCATTCTTCAAAGTCCAATGTAAATAATGAATATTTTAGCAAGCTTCCCAGATGTCCTATTCAGAATTATTTTTCTTCCCTAAATTCCCATCGGTATAGTACCTCCACTGTTACACCTATTTCAATGTGACAAATTGGAAATGTATCTCATCTCCTTTATTCTCTATATGGTAAGTTTCTGAAGGTCATGGATAATACATTTCTTCTCCTTTCCTTCCCTTTGCTCAGTAAAAGACAGGTGCAAAGACTGTGTTTGTTGACATATAGGCACTCTTTGTCTTAAGAATCTAATTTTAACTGGCATGTACTCACTGCTATATTTTAAATAGATAACCAATAAGGACCAATTTTAAATAATAATAATGGTAATAATTCCTGCTATTAAAAAATAAAGCCAATACAAACACCCAGAAAAAAAAAATAACCTAAAATGAGGTCCTTTTCTTTGTATCATTGTGCCACTTGCTGTTTTCACTTGTTAGTACATTTAAATGATGCATTAAAAAAAAACACATGTGGATTGTAATCAAAATATAATTTTATGTAAAAAAAACAATCTAATTCTATACCATCACATTTTCTTTATTATTTACAACTATTTATCATTTGTATATAATTTTGGAGACATGTCTTATAATGAAAAATATATAGTCATGTCTGGGATAGCCAAATTCTATATTACCTTCACATAGTGCCTACCAGAATGTCTTTAGCCCACTCCAAATCCTGAATATTCACACACAGAGAAAACAAACAAGACACCATAATAGTCTAACTAAACTGCTCACTAGATTATGGGCACTCCCACATGTTCTTACTTCTGTCCATTTCTCTGGATAGTTAGCTGACTAATGTTGCTTGACTAATTGTAAAGTAGATTTTCCGGAAGTCATGGAGGACTGAACAATATCACCTCTAACAGAGTTGTATCTAAATACTGCAGAGTTGATAGATATTTGGAAATTGCAGGAACCCCTTTGGTTTGTAGATGGTAAAATCACAGCCAGAAGAACTAAGAGAACTGCTGAACACTCATTCAGTGATGGAAAAAGGACTCCTATTTCCAGCCTGCTGATGTCAAAGGTCTGATATTTACAAAATATAAAATATTGGCTTTAACTCAAGATATTTTTACAAGTATGGAATATTTGGTTTATGTATTTTTAATCAACTTTATTGAGATATGATTTATGTGCCATAACTTGCATCTATTTCAACTGGGCATTTCTATGAATTTTGAAAATGTTGACACATGTGTAACCACCACAAAAATGTATAGAGCATTTCCTTTTCCCTAAAACATTCCCTCAGGCCTATTTTCAGTCAATTTCTATTCCACTTGCTGGATCCAGGCAACCACTGATGTGCTTTCTGTCATTTGCACATTTTAGAAGTTTATGTAAATTGCATTATTTGGTATGTGAACAAAAATATATGGCTTTTTTCACTTGGCATAATTTGAGATTTATCAATGTCATTGCTTATACAAGTAGCTGATTTTTTTTAATTAACAAAACTCCAGACTTTATTTGGATTTCACCAGTTTTTCCATTTATATTGATTAATCACTGTACTAAATTTCTCTGTGTGTATGTGTGTATATATGTATGTGTGCGTTCAGTTGCTAAGTTGTGTCTGACTCTTTGCAACCCCATGGACTGTAGCCCACCAGACTTCTCTGTCCATTGGGTTTTTGTAGACAAAAATACTGGAGTGGGTTGCCATTTCCTTCTCCAGGGATCAAACCTGCATCTCCTGCATTACCAGGTGGCTTCTTTACCACTGAGCCATCTGGGAAGCCCAGTAAATTTCAGAGGGAGGATAAGTGCAGCAGTTTTTGTAAAGAATATCGCTTTGAGGTGATAACAAATATAATTCGGACAGCTACTCAAACTAGCTGTGCATAACCTTAGATGCTTTATTCTTTCTCCTGAGCTTTAGATTCCTCACTGTGAAATAAGGAAAAAATTCATGACTCAGTTGTTTCTCAAATCGAGTAAAATGATACATGTGTCTAACATATAGGAAGAACACAGTATATAGTAGCTAAACAAAATCATAAAACAAGGTAAAATACAAAAGACAATTTATATAAAATTGACTTGAGAACAAAGAATCCACAAGAAAAAAGTGACAGAATTGAAGACATCAACTAATCAATTCAGCAAATACTTATTGAATAATTACTTTGTGCCAGGATTTAAAAAGGTGATGCGTGTGTGTGTGTGTGTGTGTGTGTGTGTGTGTAAATGTCAGGTGATGGTGTGCACAATGAAGAAAAAGCAAGTTACAGGAATAGTGGAAGAGGATGCTATATTATGCTGGATAGATAAGGAAAACCTATGTGCAGTGATATACACACACTGAATATGATCTCAGGTAGCCTTAGCCTGAAACAGCTTGAAGTTCCCCAGCCAGATATTGAGGCTGGGTCACGGCAGTGAGAGCACCAGATCCTAGCTGCCAGTCCAGTGGTCAGTCACAAGGCCCTGGCCCTTTGACTTTGCAGAAAAGAATTCCACAAAAACAGAAAGTAGTGAAACAAAGTGTTTATTAGGAGGAAACAGAGTACAGTCCGTGTGGATAGACATACAGGCAGACTCAGAGGGAAAGCCCCTGAGTCGCGACGTTATGGCAATTTGAATGACTTTTATGGGGCATTTCTTCCAGGTTTCTTCGGCCAATCATTTTAACTTTCCTGGTTGAGTCCGTATTTTTTTAAATCTCAGGATTCTCCCATGTGTGTGAGTGCATCTCTTAGCTAAGATGGATTCTATTGCAGAGGCCTACAGGTAGAGCATCAGTTAGCATCACTCTCCTTTGACCTTTAAGGAGCTTTCTGCACATGTGTGGTTGGGGAGATCTCCTGACTGTGAGAACAAGGAATATGTGGTCTGGGAAGGGCCCAGCCTCGTCTCTTAATTTTCCTGCTAGTCTCATCTTAGAGTTTTGGTCCACAAGAAATGAATCTCCTACTGCTTTACTGTGGGAGGGTCCTATCTACCTCCTGCCTCAAATATACATCCGAATGAACTGAGGAGCCACATCATGATTTGGGGGAAGAACATTCAAACTCAATAGGAATGCAGATTAAAAAGCCTCAATGTGAATGTAAGCTTAGTATGATAGAGGAAAATCAAAGAGTTCATTGAGACTGAAGTAGAGAGAACAAGAGTGAGTTGCGGGGAAAGAGATGGAAAAGTAGCAAGAGATCCATCCATATAAAGTTGTACAGGTCATCAGTTCAGTTCAGTTCAGTTGCTCAGTCATGTCCAACTCTTTGCGACCCCATGAATCGCAGCACGCCAGGCCTCCCTGTCCATCACCAACTCCCGGAGTTCACTCAGACTCATGTCCATCGAGTCAGTGATGCCATCCAGCCATCTCATCCTCGGTCGTCCCCTTCTCCTGCCCCCAATCCCTCCCAGCATCAGAGTCTTTTCCAATGAGTCAACTTGTCACGGAAAGGTTTTTAATTTAATTCTAAATAGGATGAGTCACAATAGAGTGTTTCAGTAGGAGAGGAACATGATTTGTTTCAAAGAACACCTACATCTTCCATTTTAACATAATGGCAGAAAAGATATAAAGAGAAATATATCCAAGTATAACACTTTTTTTTAAATCAGAGTAAAGGAAATCCACTAAAGGTGGAAACAATAAGAATCTATATTTGAGTTTTGGGACTCCATTGACCCTGGAATTGTCTGCCCATCCCAGGTAGATGAGAGCTGGGATTTAACAAGCTGAATGCACTGAGAACTTTAAGGAGAAAACCTAGGAAGTTTGATTAGAGAATGCTGATAACAGTGGAGTCCCTGAAACATAGATGACTCAGTGGGTAAACCAGATTCTCAAAGAGAGAGACTCTGGAGGAAAAGACAAAACTTGAACTTGATTCTGGGTTTTGTGATGACAAAGAAAAAAATTACCTACTGAAATTACAAGTCCCCATTCATAAAGGTTCACCTCTGATTTCATCCTACCCAAATGGCCCTAAAATAATCCAAGCTGAAATTTTACCACCTATGTTTCTATTGTTTCCATGCACAGATGGAAGCAGATGGATGGAGATACACAGAATTTAGCACTCAAAGAATTACCACAGAGTTTCAGGAAATATGAGCTCATAATAAAAACTTACTAATCATATTAGAAGACAAGCTGATAGTAAGATGATCAACAAGAACAAACTATAGTATCTGTCCAAAATGGAAAGGTAATATTAGAATTTTCCAGTACTAAATATAAAGTAAATATTTTAACGCATACAGATAAATAAAGGAAATAATTAAATGTATTATGAAAGAATAAGAATCTATCATAATTGACCAGAATATTTAAAGGCAAAATAGAAATATGAGATACAAATATGCAAACAAAAGCAATGTTGGTAGTTAACAGCAGACTAGAAATAAACTGAAAAATGAATCTATAAAATTAAGAAACAGGAAAAACAAAGATAAACAGGAAATTCAAAGAGCAAGAAGATGCAATATAAGACCTACTAGAGTATCAGAAGAGAATATAAAGAGATAGTAATTGAGAATTTTCCAAAACTGAAGAAAGAATGTAATTTTCAATTCAGAAACTTGAATGAAACCTAAACAAGGGAAATAAAAAAGAAGGTTCAGACATCTGCCCACAATGCAGGAGACCTGGGTTTGATCCTTGGGTCGGGAAGATACCCTGGAGAAGAAAATGGCAACCCACTCCAGTACTCTTGCCTGGAAAATTCCACGGACAGAGGAGCCTTGTAAGCTACAGTCCACGGGGTCGCAAAGAGTCGGGCACGACTGAGCGACGTCACTTCTTTTCACTTCATATCATACTAAAAATGTAAACTATAGAAGACAAAGGGAAGGTATTAAAAACAGCTATCAATTTTTAAGAGATTATGTACAAAGTTAATTCAAAGTAAATATGATTAGAATGATTTCCAATTTCTCAATGATTTATAATTCCTCAATAACTATGATAAAAATAGAAAAATGTTATTTTCAGACATGAGAGAAACTGTCAAAATAGTAATCTGTATTTGGCTAACAGTCTTTCAAAAGTAAGATTGAAATAAAGATATTTTCATATACTCAAAAAGAAAGTTTGCTATAAGTGGTTCACAAAAGAGAGTTCTAAGGAGTCTACTTAAGAAATAAAAAAATAATAATCAAGAAAAAAGTCAGGGATTAAAAAACTGGTAAGAAAAACAGCAACCTGGGTAATAAAGCTATATAATCATAAACAACATTATAAAAAGTATAGTGTCATTGGTATGCAAGGTATAAGATATCCCTGATGGCCCAGTGATAAAGAATTTGCCTGTATTGCAGACACATTTAATCCCTGAGTAGGGAAGATCCCCTGGAGAAGGAAATGGCAACCCACTCCAGTATTCTTGCCTGGGATATCCATGGACAGAGAATCCTGTGGACTGTAGCCTGCCAGGTAACAAGAGTCTGACACGTCTTAGCAACTAAACCACCACCATACACGGTATAAACATAAGATATAATGACACGGTAATATAGGAAATGATAAGAAAAATATAAGGACAGGGAAAATGTATATATACATAGAAAATACTAACCTCAGAAACCTCAGTATAGCCATATTAACATCAACTAAAACAGCCTTTAAGGCAAAAAAAGTTTTATTAAGAATAATAAAAAATTATAAATTTTAATTCATATGAAGATAAAATTCTAAATCTTTGTGAACTTAATAATAAAGAACTTAATCAATATGCATAAAACAAAGCTGTTGATATCAGGAATAAATTGGTAAATTTATCTAATTGATAGATTAAGTAAGCAAATGAATTTTAAGACTGGAGATTTTAAAAATCACAATCAATTCACTTGACTTAGTTGGTATATAGAATCATTATGGCCATCAATTGGAAAATAACCTTTTTTCTCTAAGCTCATGAAACACTTTCAAATATTGATAATTTACTAGCCCAGAAAATAAATCTCAGCACATTTAATAGAATCTGAATCATAAAGCAAGTTTTAAGGACTACAGTGCAATTAAGTTAAGAATTAATAATAATAAGTTAAAAATAATATGCTTAAAATTTTTAAATAAAATTGTTAATAATTAATGAGTGAAAGAAGAAACTATAATAGAAGCTAGGAAATAATTAGAACTGTACAATAATAAAAATGTTTCTTTGAACCTATTGGGACAGAGCCAAATCAGTAGTTAAAAAAATTTTATTCTTATATATTAATTTTGGAAAAGAAATAAAGCTGAATATTAATGAGGCACATAAATTTGAAAAGAAAAAATGTAGAATTAATACTTATGAGAAAAAATGAAAGAATTGGAAAAAATTATGTTAATTTAATAATAATCAACCTAAATTTGGCTTTTGGTAAAACTAGTAAAATTGTGGAGCTTTTTCAATATTGATCAAAAAATAAAAGGGAAAAGTACCAATTAGTCACTCTGTAAGATTGGAAGAGGGAACATAATTTCAGGTTCAGGAGAGATTAAACTTAAAAGAGTATTATGAATAAATTTAAGTCAAAACATTTGAAAATTTAGATAAAAAGAAATTCATCTTAAATATAATCAACAATATACATAACAATATTGTCTTAAGAAACTTCCTGGTGGCTCAGCAGTAATCTGCCTGCAATGCTAGAGACCGTGTTTTGATCCTTGGGTTGGGAAGATCCCTTGGAGGAGGCAATGGCAACCCAATATAAACTAGGTTTCTACCATATTTAATTAGCACATCCAAGGTAAGGAGCAGCAGCTGCACTTTGCTGGAGAAGCCATGAAGAGCTACCCACATCCAAGGTAAGAGAAACCTCAGAAAGACGGTAGGCACTAAGAGAGGGCATCAGAGGGCAAACAAACTGAAACCACAATCACAGAAAACTAACCAATCTAATTACATGGACCACAGCCTTGTCTAACTCAACAAAACTAAGCCATGCCATGTAGGGCCACCCAAGACAGACGGGTCATGGTGGAGAGTTCTGACAAAATGTGGTCCACTGGAGAAGGGAATGGCAAACCACTTCAGTATTCTTGCCTTGAGAATGCCATGGACAGTATGAAAAGGCAAAAAGATAAGACACTGAAAGTGAACTCCTCAGGTTGGTAGGTGCCCAATATGCTACTGGAGATCAGTGGAGAAAAAACTCCAGAAAGAATGAAGAGAGGGAGCCAAAGTAAAAACAACACTCAGTTGTGAATGTGACTGGTGATAGAAGCAAGGTCAGATGCTGTAAAGAGCAATATTGCATAGGAACCTGGAATGTTAAGTCCATGAATCAAGGCAAATTAGAGGTGGTCAACAGGAGATGGCAAGAGTGAACATTGACATTTTAGGATCAGTGAACTAAAATGGACTGGAATGGGTGAATTTAACTCAGATGACCATTATATCTACTACTGTGGGCAAGAATCCCTTAGAAGAAATGGAGTAACCATCATGAAAGTGAAAGTGAAGTCGCTCAGTCATGTCCGACTCTTTGTGACCCATGGACTGTAGCCCACCAAGCTCCTCCATCCATGGGATTCTCCAGGCAAGAATACTGGAGTGGGTTGCCATTTCCTTCTCCAGGGGATCTTCCCGACCTCAGGATCTAACCCAGGTCTCCCACACTGCAGGCAGATGCTTTAACCTCTGTGCCACCAAAAAAGTCCAAAATGCAGTACTTGGATGCAATCTCAAAAACAACAGAATGATTTCTGTTCGTTTCCAAGGCAAACCATGGATTAGTGTAATCCAAGTCTATGCCCTGACCAGTAAGGCTGAAGAAGCTGAAGTTTAACTATTCTATTAAGACCTAGAAGACCTTCTAGAACTAACACCCAAAGTCAAGAAACACCCAGTGGTAGATAAATGAAAATATCTGTCACCTTGCTTATTTAACTTATATGCAGAGTGCATCATGAGAAATGCTGGCCTGGATGAAGCATAAGCTGGAATCAAGATTGCCAGGAAAAATATCAATAACCTCAGATACACAGATGACACCACCCTTACGGCAGAAAACAAAGAAGAACTAAAGAACCTCTTGGTGAAAGTGAAAGAGGAGAGTGAAAAAAATTGGCTTAAAACTCAACATTCAGAAAAATAAGATCATGGCATCCAGTCCCATCACTTCATGGTAAATAGATGGGGAAACAATGGAAACAGTGACAGACTTTAGTTTTTTGAGGG
>SJXO01010579.1:0-13791 GCA_006408615.1 Connochaetes taurinus
TTTTGTTGGCAGAGTAATCTCTCTGCTTTTGAATATGGTACCTAGGTTGATCATAACTTTTCTTCCGAGGAGTAAGTGTCTTTTAATTTCATGGCTGCAATCACCATCTGCAGTGATTTTGGAGCCCAACAAAATAAAGTCTGACCCTGTTTTTACTGTTTCATCAATTCTTCGGCACTCAGCCTTCTTCACAGTCCAACTCTCACATCCATACATGACCCCAGGAAAAACCACAGCCTTAGCATGAACTTTAGATTTCAGTCCATTCTCTAAACTTACAGGAGTCTTTATACTTACATTTGAAGTGAGTTTTTTATAGGTGGAATGTAGTGAGTTTTGTGTCAATTGTTCATTTTCCACTACCAACAAAAGCATACATATTTCAAAGGGAGAGGAATTAGTGGTGATAAGCATATCAGCAAGATGCTGCTTATACTGTAGTATTTGTTATAATAACGTGTAATATATATACTGTCATAGAGTATATAGAATTGTAACTCATGACTCTCCAGTTACAAAATTATTTTATAAATAACATGCTATCTTCTATGCTATTCTAGGACATTTCAAAGCAAATTAATTCTCTTATACCTTAAAATCTTATTCTCCTTTATATTTATTCTTCTTTTTTTACGCTGGGACTTATGGAAGCACTGTTAGAAATTGTAGGGTACCTGATACTCCCCAATCCTGTAGTTTCCCACTCTACTTCCTAATATTAGCCTCATTACAACAGGGGACTTGATGACGTTTCAGATTTGTTACCTTCAGATACTTACATGTGTAACATCTTAAGTAAAGTTGGTATAGGGCATTCAATACAGTATAAAGTGTTTATAAAACACTTTTTCACAAGGGTATCCATTTTTAATTGCTAGGTTCAGGCAACTCAGATCCATTGTTGGGGTGAGAAATATGCTCAGCACAATTGATAGAGTTTGCAAATTTTTAACCTCTATTTATTTTCTTCCTCAAGTTTGTCATGAGAAACTTAACTGGAAGATTAATGACACCGCACTCCAGTACTCTTGCCTGGAAACTCCCATGGGCAGAGGAGCCTGGTAGGCTACAATCCATGAGGTTGTGAAGAGTCAGACAGGATTGAGCAACTTCACTTTCACTTTTCACTCCCTTGCATCTGAGAAGGAAATGGCAACCCACTCCAGTGTTCTTGCCTGGAGAATCCCAGGGAGGGGGGAGCCTGGTGGGCTGCCATCTATGGGGTCGCACAGAGTTGGACACAGCTGAAGTGATTTAGCAGCAGTAGCAGCAATATTATTATAAAATATTAATAATTTATAATAATTTTAATGCTATCTGAAAATTTCAGTATTTGAGCAAAATAAAGAAAATACAGTATTTCAGGCATCCCTGGTGGTCCAGGGATAAAGAATCCTCGTTGCAATGCAGGGGACACTGGCTTGATCTCTGGGATAATCCAACGTACTGCACAGCAACTAAGCTTGTGTGCTGTGACTACTGAACCCTTCATGCCTACAGCCCATGTTCTGCAACAATAGAGGCCATAACAAAGAGAAGTCCACACACTACAACAAAGGATAACCTAACCCTGCTTGCTGCAGCTAGAGAAAGCCTTCACACTGCAGTGAAGACCCACCACAACCAACAAATAAATAAATAAATGGTGTTTGGGCAGGTATTAACAGTGTATTTCTGTCTTTCTCAGGACCATGTTATTCACAGTGAATAGCATTCAATTTCTAGATGTTAGAGAAATAGTCTTTTAGAGAAAGATGCTCAGTTAACCTGACTGAAAATATTTGACATATAATCCAGAATTCATTGAATATTAGACTGTAGCTTTCAAAGTGCTATAGAATGACAGATTTTCAGAAATATTGAAAATTTATGATATATTATTGTTGTAAAGTATTTGTTTTACTATTTACATATATAGTCCATATAATATACAGTATTTATTAACATATTATTATCATGTATCACATACTGGTTAACTGATTTAAATGACTTTTTATCTTAAGAAACACTATGGTGCTCCTTCTTGTGACAAAGAGAAATAGGATTTAAATCATACTATGAAATATTATTCAGCACTTTGCCTAGAGTAGCTTTGGAAATATATTTATGTATTGATTGCTTAATTTTTATATAGACTTGATTGGATATCTATTTTAATTTATTCCCCATTAACATTTCAATTCATATACATATTAAATAATGATACTTTTTACTCCCTGGCTTTTAAGGAAAAAAGTCAAAAACTCACTTAAATTGAAAACTATAATATTATAGTATGATCAGCCTGTGCCTAAACATCACTAGTTCTGAGGAACTGTTACTATTTAAGGAAAGACATTCAATTTTGTACCATCAGTTAGCAGCACCCCCCTCATGCCCCCAAACACACTTATATAAAAACAGATCATCTTAGTGTGTTGTAATAAGCACCTCCTTACTCCCCAGGTTTATTCCTGAGGCCCAAGAAAGAAAACCAGCAAATAGCATGTTTCTTCCACACGAGCCAGTTTATTTTTCTTTTATCTTATTGTTGCTAATTCTACTTAAATATTTTAATTTATTCTAAGTATATTTAATCAAATAACTAAAGTTTTGCCCCATAGTTCAGTTGTGGCATGTATCACTGCATCCATTTTAAAATATTTACATTACTACAATAGTTGCTTAGGGCTTCACTGCTGGTAAAAATTTCTGCCTGCCAATGCAGAAGACAGGCTCAATACCGGAAGATCCCAGATACTGCAGAACAGCTAAGCCTGTGCACCACAACTACTGAACCTGTGTCCTAGAGTCCATGAGTCACAACCACTGAGCTCACATGCCACCCCTACTGAAGCCTGCATGCCCTATAGCCCATGTTCTGTAACCAAAGAAGCCGTTGCAGTAAGAAGCCTGCGCACTGCAATTAGACAGTAACCACCACTCGCCACAACTAGCGGTACCCCTGTGCAGAAACGGAGACCTACCACAGCCAATAAATAAATAAATCAGTTGATTATGGTATAAATCTACGGTAATCCTCTTGCACTTTTCTCTGGGAAATGATTAAGCTTTTCTTAAATAGTCATATTTTCACTAACATTTGAGATTTTAAAAATATATAAAAAATTTACCTGTTAGTTCATTCCTTAAACTTCAACCTTTGCACTGAGAATGTCTGATTTACTTTATGTTGTCAGAAAAGGCTCTCAGTAGAGATCTGGAACAAAACAAAAACCACAGAAAACATAAATCTTAGGTAAACTAAACATTATGTAAATAAAATTACATCTTAATTAATAAACAGTTAACAAAATGACTCTTTTAATCTAAATTGTAATCTTTTACATTTTAAAACCATAATGCATATTTCTATATGTTCATTTATGACATAAAATTATCTGAAGACATACTTAATCTTAACTACAATTTGAGTCAATCAAATTTTGTAGGCATAATACAGTTTAATTGTACTGTGTCAGCATCTAATTTAATTTTCTTCAATATCCCCAATAAAACTTGTATCCTGACAGCAATGAAAGGTGGTTAAAAATATTTTCTACATGGAGTGACACACTACATTGAATGAGAATAAAATCATCAAATTGGTAAACAATGAAGTGTGAGAAAGTTGCTCCATTTTATTTATTATTGTCATCAGCTTATTATTAACATTATGGTTGTCATTATTTAGTGAACCACTGCTGACTCAGAATAAAATAGCAGAGATAATACAGCGTGCACCAGACTAGGAACAATTACACTGATACAGAGATTTTAATTCTTAGGGATTTTAAGGCAAGAAAGAAAGTGAAAGTGAAGTCTCTCAGTCGTGTCCGACTCTTTGTGACCCCATGGACTGTAGCCCACCAGGCTCCTCCTTCCATGGGATTCTCCAGGCAAGAATACTGGAGTGGGTTGCCATTTCCTTCTTCAGGGTACCTTCCCGACCCAGGGATCGAACCCAGGTCTTCCGCATAGCAGACAGACGCTTTAATCTCTGAGCCACCAGCTTAGATGATCTCTTTTAAGGCAACGGATATAACGAATTCACGTGGAGGGGCCAGATTGTTAATGCAAATAAATGAAAGAAATCAGGTGAAAGGGGAAGGTCTGTGACAAAGTGCAAATCATATTTATATCTGAAAGGACCTAACTGTTGCTTAGCTATTTCCCATCATTTCGAATGAACAGTTCAGTTCAGTTCAGTCTCTCAGTCGTGTCAGACTCTTTGCGACCCCATGAATCATAGCATGCCAGGCCTCCCTGTCTGTCATCAACTCCCCGAGTTCACTCATGTCCATCGAGTCAGTGATGCCATCCAGCCATCTCATCCTCTATCGTCCCCTTTTCCTCCTGCTCCCAATCCCTCCCAGCATCAGTCTTTTCCAATGAGTCAACTCTTCTCATGAGGTGGCCAAAGTCCTGGAGTTTCAGCTTTACCATCATTCCTTCCAAAGAACACTCAAGGCTGATCTCCTTTAGAATAGACTGGTTGGATCTCCTTGCACTCCAAGGGAATCTTAAGAGTCTTCTCCAACACCACAGTTCAAAAGCATCAATTCTTCAGTGCTCAGCCTTCTTTACAGTCCAACTCTCACATCCATACATGGCCACTGGAAAAACCACAGCCTTGACTAGACGGACCTTTGTTGGCAAAGTAATGTCTCTGCTTTTGAATATGCTATCTAGGTTGGTCATAACTTTTCTTCCAAGGAGTAAGTGTCTTTTAATTTCATGGCTGCAATCACCATCTGCAGTGATTTTGCAGCCCCCAAGAATAAATTCTGACACTGTTTTCACTGTTTCCCATGAACTGATGGGACTGGATGCCATGATCTTCATTTTCTGAATGTCGAGCTTTAAGCCAACTTTTTCACTCTCTTCTTTCACTTTCATCAAGAGGCTTTTTAGTTCCTCTTCACTTTCTGCCATAAGGGTGGTGTCATCTGCATATCTGAGTTTATTGATATTTCTCCAGCCAATGAACAATACAGGCCAATTATAGCCACATCTTATGGTGCTGTAAACAATGCCAGAAACATTTTTTAATTTTATATATCCTTATTTTAATGTCATGAATTATTAAAATAAGCAAACACACTATAAGAGCCATAAGAATATACATTTGAAGTAGTCTACTTTGCCAGTTTCCTTGGTGTAAACCTTCCAGTATGACCAGTTTAAGTCTATCTAAGTTATGTCACTGAACATGGAGTTGAGAAGAGTTTCATGTATTCATTTCTCACAAGCATGTACACTGTGCCTTCACACACCACTCCCAATGGCAAGGATTGCTAGCTTAATTTTAAGGAGTTTTATAAACATCCACAAGTACCAAGAAGTCTACCAAAGGGGACCTATCTGTATATCAGTATCTTTGGAAACATCTTAACTTCTTTACTATTTCCAGCTTCCTTAGTCTTATACCCTTTAATTTATATCTGCTTCTTGCCTTTCTGTATGTGCTGTTCCACTTCTTCCCCCACACTCCACATTTTGTATTTATGGCTATTATTGTGGCCATTTTTACCCAGCACATGGTTTCCTGTGTTCGGTTCCTTGTGTGACCCACCAACATACTTAAGACAGTCCTGACTTCCTTCTAGTCCCAAGTCTAGTGACAGAGTCTCCTCTACTTTGGTCAGGAGAGAACAAAGGAAAACATACTATATTCCACTGAAAAATAGTTTTGGCCATTATCAACCTGGAATAGATGCCAAAAGAAAGATATGCCTTAGTGTTATGCAATGTGAAAAGGGACAGACAGCTAAATGTATCTGTGGGGTAGATGATAAAGGAAGGAGAAGAGATGTTCTACAAAGAAATTGGGTGGTCAGCAATTTCAAGAAGAAGAATGCTAACATTAGTCCACATGTGTCATTAAATGCACCCTAATGGTGATGGACAGGGAGGCCTGGCGTGCTACGATTCATGGGGTCGCAAAGAGTTGGACATGACTGAGCGACTGAACTGAACCAAACTGAATGATTTACAAATAGCAACTATATCTCAAACCCCAAATCCATTTTGGAAAAATAAGATGAACAAAGACAAATGCATGTGCAGGCACACACATGCATACACACCCCACTTGAGAGATGTTCAACTTATTCTGTCCAAACTACAATTAAAAACTGAAGAAACTAAAAATCAACAACCTTACTTAAATGATCTGTTAGAGAACTGAGGTTATGAGAAAAACTACAATCTCCTTACATGCCTGAACAGAAACCAGAAGTTAAGAAGTTTTGATAAAATCCATGGAAAGCAAGTGACTTTTATAAAAATAATAATTATAAACAAAACTTTGAAAACCAGCATAAACTATGAACAAGTGTAACATACAAAGTATTGATGTAAAAAAAAGTTAACTATAACACACTATTAAACAAAATACATTAGGAAATGTAAACAATTTCTACAAATAATTAAGAGGTATACCAATTACCAAGAGAGGAAAACCGAGTTAAGTATATGAATCACTTCAGTTGCTCAGTCTTATCTGATTCCTTGCGACCCCATGGAATGAAGCACACCAGGCTTACCTGTCCTTCATTCATATTCAAATATATGAATAGGCATCTCACAGAAAATAAAACTAAATAAGCATCTAAAAGTTGTAAAGTAAGAAGTGGTCAGAGAAATAATAGATTTGAAAATAAGATGCATTTCCAATAAATCACAATGAAAAAAATGAACAGTGGCTAGATTTGGTACTGATGAGAATATGTAGAATCGGGAAAGCCCTAACAATGATAATGCAAATTTAAACTGTATATGATTCTGCACATCATATATTGATATCATATGCTAACACAATGGACATGAGTTTGAGTAAACTCCATGAGATAGTGAAGGACAGGGAAGCCTGGCATGCTGCAGTTCATGAGGTTGTGAAGAGCCAGACATCAGTTTGCTACCCAACAACAAGATGGTATAAGCATAATCTGTTAATACTACATAGTGTTAAGGATTTCCAGCATACAACCCTCCAATATTATTTCTAAATGTTATAGTAACTCATATATGTTCAAGGTGATAGGTTCAGTAATGTTTACTGTAACTTTGATATTTATTATCAAAAATAGATTTAAGCTGAATTATCCTACCAAGAGAAAAATAAGTAAATTGTAATATCATTTTTATAACTGCTATGACTCTTCATTGAAGGACCACTAGGATCTCTCCTATTGTAGATCAAGATATGTACATTACTCATTGCAGCTAGCAGTTTACACTATGGGGAACTGTGGGGTATCCAGTAAGAAGATATGAAAAAGGAAGTTCTGTTTGGTTTGGATCTTTTAAATGATTGGAGGGAGTGCAAAGAAATCAAGCTTAGTTCTATATTGAGAGCTGTTAGAAAGCAGCAGTAATTCTGTGATTTAACATAATAATGAACTTTTTCAAAATTATTTTATTGAAGGATATTTACTTTACAGAATTTTGTTGTTTCCTGTCAAACCTCAACATGAATCAGCCATAGGTATACATATATCCCCTACCTTTTGAATCTCCCTTCCCATCTCACCCCTCTGGGTTGATACAGAGACCCTATATGAGTTTCCTGAGTCATACAGCAAATTTCCATTGGCTATCTATTTTACATATGGTAATATAAGTTTCCATGTTACTCTTTCCATACATCTCACCCTCTCCTCCCTTCTCCCCATGTCCATAATTCTATTCTCTATGTCTGTTTCTCCATTGTTGCCCTATAAATAAATTCTTCAGTACCGTTTTTCAAGATTCTGTACATATACATTAGAATATGATATTTATCTTTCTCTTTTTGATTCACTTCACTCTGTATAATAGATTCTAGGTTCATCCACCTCATTAGAACTAACACAACTGCATTCTTTTTTATGGCTGAGTAATATTCCATTGTGTGTATGTACCACAATTTCTTTATCCATTCATCTGTCAATGGACAGACATCTAGGTTGCTTCTATGTTCTAGCTATCGTAAATAGTGCTGCAATGAACAATGGGTACGTGTGTCTTTTTCAGTTTTGGTTTCCTCAGGGTATATGGTTAGGAGTGGGATTGCTTTGTCATATGGTGGTTTTCTTCCTATATTTTAAGGAGTCTCCATACTGTCTTCCATAGTAGCTGTATCAATTTACATTCCCACCAACAGTACAAGAGTGTTCCCTTTTCTCCACACCCTCTCCAGTATTAATTGTTTATAGACTTTTTGATTATAGCCATTCTGACCAGTGTAAAGTGATATCTCATTGTAAATTTGATTTGCATTTCTGGCGTGCTGCAATTCATGGGGTTGCAAAGAGTCAGACACGACTGAGTGACTGAACTGGACTGAACTGAATAATGAGTGAAGTTGAACATCTTTTCATGTGCTTGTTAGCCAACTGTATGTCTTTTTCGGAGAAATATCTGTTTAGGTTTTTCCCCACTTGTTTATTGGGTTGTTTGTTTTTCTGGCATTGAGTTGTATGAGCTGCTTGTATATTTTAGAAATTAATCCTTTGACAGTTGTTCCAATTGCTATTATTTTCTCCCATTCTGAGGGTTGTCTTTTTACCTTACTTATAGATTCTTTTGTTGTGCAAAAGTTTTGCAGTTTAATCAGGTCCAACTTGTTTACTTTTGTTTTTATTTCTATTACTCTGGAGGGTGGGTCATAGAGGATCTTGCTTTGATTTATGTCATCAAGTGTTCTACCTCTGTTTTACTCTAAGAGTTTTATAGTTTCTGTTCTTACATTTAGGTCTTTAATCCATTTTGAGTTTACCTTTGTGTATCTTCTTAAAGTGTTCTAATTTCATTCTTTTACATGTAGCTGTCCAGTTTTCCCAGCACCATTTATTGAAGAGGCCATTTTCCCCCATTGTATATTCTTGCCTCCTTTGTCAAAAATAAGGTACCCATAGGTGCATGGGTTTATTTTTGGGCTTTCTATCTTGTTCCATTGGTCTATATTTCTGTTTGGGGGGAAGTACCATACTGTCTTGATGGCTGTAGCTTTGTAGTATAATCTGAAGTGAGGAAGGTTGATTCCTCCAGCTCCATTCTTCTTTCTCAAGACTGGCTATTCAGGGTCTTTTGTATTTCCATATGAAATGTGATTTTTTTGTTATAGTTCTGTAAAAAATGCCATTGGTAATTTGATATGGATTTCATTGACTCTGTAGGTTGCATTTGGTGGTAAAGTCATTTTCACAAAATCAATTTTTCCTACCCAAGAACATAGAATATCTCTCCATCTCTTTATGTCCTCTTTGATTTCTTTCATTAGTATCTTATACTTTTCTGTGTTCAGTTCTCCCCCCAGCCCCGCCCCGCCTTAGGAAAGTTCATTTCTGGATACTTAATTCTTTTTGTTGCAATGGTGAATAGGATTGATTCCTTAATTTCTCTTTCTGATTTTTCATTGTTAGTATGTAGAAATGTAAGTTATTTCTGTGTGTTGATTTTGTATCCTGCAACTTTGCTAAATTCACTGATTAGCTCTAGTAATTTTCTGATACTATTTGTAGAGTTTTCTATGTACAGTATCATGTTATTTGTAAACAGCGAGAGCTTTACTTCTTTTCCAATCTGAATTCTATTTCTTTTCCTTCTATGATTGCTGTAGCTAGGACTTTCAGAACTATGTTGAATAATAGTAGTGAAAGTGAACACCTTAGTCTTGTTCCTGTTCTTAGGGGGAATGCTTTCAGTTTTTAACCATTGAGAATAATGTTTGCTGTAAGTTCATTATATATGGCTTTTACTATGTTGAGGTAGGTTCTTTCTATGCCCATTTTTTGAAGAATTTTAATCATAAATGGGTGATGAATTTTATCAAAGGCTTTTTCTGCATGTATTGAGATTATCATATGGTTTTTGTCTTTCAGTTGGTTAATATGGTGTATCACATTGATTGATTTGCATATACTGAAGAATCCTTGCATCTCTGGAATAAACCCAACTTGATCATGGTGTATGAGTTTTTTGATTTGAATTTGAATTATGTTTCCTAAATTTTTTTTGAGAATTTTTGCTCTATGTTCATTAGTGATATTGGCCTGTAGTTTTCTTTTTTGGTGTTGTCTTTGTCTGGTTTTGATATCCAGGTGATGGTGGCCTCATAGAATGAGTCTGGAAGTGTTCCTTCCTCTGCGACTTTTGAAAGAGTTTTAGAAGGATAGGCATTATCTCTTCTGTAAATGTTTGATAGAATTCTGTTACACCATCTGGTCCTGGGCTTTTGTTTTTTTGGAGATATTTTATCACACCTTCAATTTCAGTGCTTGTAACTAGGTTGTTAATAATGGATAAACTGGAAGAAATGGACAGATTCTTAGGAAAGGTTGAGGTTATTCATTTTATTGCCATATAGTTGATCATAATAGTCTCTTATAATCCTTTGTATTTCTGCATTGTGTATTGTAATCTCTCCTTTTTCATTTCTAATTTTGTTGATTTGATTCTTCTCTCTTTTCATTTATGAGTCTGGCTAAAGGTTTGTCAATTTTGTTTATCTTCTCAAAGAACCAGCTTTTAGTTTTATTAAATTTACTGTTGTTTCTTTCATTTCTTTCTGCTCAGATCTTTATAATTTCTTTCCTTCCACTAATCTTTAGTTTGTGTGTGTGTGTGTGTGTGTGTGTGTGTGTGTGTGTTTTGTGTGTGTGCTTCTTTTTCCAGTTGTTTTAAGTGTAAAATTAGGTTGTTTATTTGATGTTTTTCTTGTTTCTTGAGGTAAGGTTGTATTGCTATAAACTTCCCTCTTAGAACTGCTTTTGCTGCATCCCATAGGTTTTGAGTTGTCATGTTTTCATTGTCACCTGTTTCTAGAAATTTTTTGATTTCCCTTTTGATTTCTTCAGTAACCTGCTGGTTATTTAGATACATATTGTTTAATCTCCATGTGTTTGTGTTTCTTACAGTTTTTTTTTTCTTATAATTGATATCTAGTCTCATAGCATTGTGGTTGGAGAAGATACTTGATATGATTTCCATTTTAAAAAATGTACTGAGGTTTGATTTGTGACCCAAGATGTGGTCTATCCTGGAGAATGTCCCATTTGCACTTGAGAAGAAGATGTATTTTTCTGCATTTGGATGGAATATCCTGAAGATATCAATGAGATTCACTTCATCTAATGTATCATTAAAGACGTGCTTCATTATTAGTTTTCTGTTTTGATGATCTGTGCATTGGTGTTGATTGGTAGTTGATTTTATAAATCTTTTTCCTTCTCTTTTATTTCTTGACAATATAAGTCCCTTTGTTGTAAAGGTGGTTTTGTGGTACTGAATTCTCTTAACTTTTGCTTGTCTGAAAAGCTTTTTATTTCTTCATCACTTTTGAATGAGATCCTTGACAGATACAGTAATCTTGGTTGTAGATATTTCCCTTTCAGTATTTTAAATATATCCTGCCATTCCCTTCTGGCCTGCAGAGCTTCTGCTGAAAGATCAGCTGTGAAGCATATGGGGTTTCCCTTGTATGTTGCTTATTGCTTCTCCCTTACTGCTTATAATATTCTTTCTTTGTGTTTAGTCTTTGGCTAGTTTGATTAGTATGTGTGTTGGCACTTTTTTCCTTGAGTTTATCCTGCATGGGACTCTTTGTGCCTCTTGGACTTGATTGACTTTATTTCCTTTTCCATTTTAGGGAAATTATCAACTACAGTCTCTTCAAAAATTTTCTCACATCCTTTCTTTTTCTCTTCTTCTTCTGGGACCCCTATAATTCAAATGTTGATGCATTTGGTATTGTCCCAGAGGTCTCTGAGACTGTCCTCAGTTATTTTCATTCTTTTTACTTTATTCTGCATTTCAGAAGTTATTTCCACCATTTTATCTTCCAGCTCACTGATTTGTTCTTCTGCTTCAGTTATTCTATTTTTATTCCTTCTAGAGCATTTTTAATTTCATTAATTGTGTTGTTTCTGTATGTTTACTCTTTAATTCTTCTAGATCTTTGTTAATTGATTATTGCATTTTCTCCATTTTCAAGGTTTTTGATCATCTTTACTATCATTATTCTGAATTCTTTTTCATGCAGTTTGCCTATATCCTCTTCATTTATTTGGACTTCTGTGTTTCTAGTTTGTTCCTTCATTTGTGTAGTATTTCTCTGCCTTCTAATTATTCTTTTTTTAACTTATTGTGTTTGAGGTCTCCTTTTCACAGGCTTCAATTCTTTCTTCCTTTTGGTTTTTGCCCTCCTAAGTTTGGTCCACTGGTTTGTGTAAGCTTCAGATAGGGTGAGATCCATGTTGAGCTGTTGCTGTTGTCTGTTTTTATTTGTTTGCTTTTCCTCTCATGGCCAAGGCTGAGTGAGGTGGTAATCCTGTTTGCTGGTAATTGGGTTTGTATTTTGTTTTGTTTGTTGTTTAGATGAGATGTCCTGCACAGGGTGCTACTGGTGGTTGGGTGATGCTGGGTCTTTTATTCAAGTGGTTTCTTTTGTGTGAGTGCTCACTCTTTCATACTCCCTAGGGTTAGTTCTGTGGTAGTCTAGGGTCTTGGAGTCAGTGCTCCCACTCCAAAGGCTTAGGGCTTGATCCCTGGTCAGGAACAGAAATTCCACAAGTGGTTTGCCATGGCATCAAGTGAGATAAAAACAAATAGCCACAAAACAAAAACCAAAGATGAACCCCACAGAAATAGCAGTTACAAAATCAGGCAAATAATAATTAAAATGATGGAGTGTATATGTAAACATATACACCCATATACATCCATAATCAAAATCAAAATAGCTCAGCTGAAATAAAGTACAATAGATTGACCTGGCAAACAAAGGAAATAAAAAATTAAATTTACCAGTTAAGAACAAAAAAACTAAAGCACAACCTGGAAAACAAAACTAAAGCAAGGTGCCAAGTTGGGGCTAAAGCAATGAAAACAAAACTAACACACATTTTGAGAGGCAAGGGAAGAAAGTTAAGGAAGAAGGAATAGATATGTAAAGTTAAATAAGGATAGATGAAGGAGATTTATATATGTTAAAGATTAACTGCAAGGGGAAAAGGATAGTAGGAAAGGTAAACAAAAGAATAAATGTAGAAAAAATACAATTAGTTTTAAAAAGTAAAATTATGAAAAGAAAAAAGAGAAAAAAAAGGAAGAAAGAAATAAAGAAAAACTCCACATAACTGCAAAAGCCCAAAGTAGAGACAGAGGTTTATTACAACACTAAAAAGTGTGACTGAATATACACATATACATATACACCCATAAGAAAAATAAAAACAGTCCAACAAAAGTAAAGTACAATAGATTGACCTGGCAAACAAAGGAAACCAAAAATTATATCTACCAGTTAAGAACAAAATTAATTAAAGCACAAGCTGGAAAACAAAACTAAAGCAAGGTGCCAATTGGAAAAGAAAGTAATGAAAATAAAACTAACAGAATGTTGACAGGAAAGGAAGGAAAGAATAGATATGCAAAATTAAATAGAGGTAAGTAAAGAAGATTTATATAAAGATTAACTCCAAGGGGAAAAGAACAGTAAGAAAAGCAAACAAGGAATAAATGTAGGAAAAAAAAATTATAATAGATTAAAAAAATAATAATAAAATAAATTTTAAAAAAAGAAAGAAAGCCATAGAACCATAAAATCTCAATGTAGAGGCAGAGGTTTATAACAACAATAAAATATGTGACTGAGGGAAGAAAAAAAGAAAGCTCAAATTCTTGATTAGATTTCACAGTGCCAATAAAGTCAACAACTACAATGGAGGGGGAAAAAGGGGGGGAAAAAAGAGAAAAAATCCAAATGAATCTACAGAACAAGTCAAAACATAAGAATAATAATTTTTTTTTTTTTTTTTTTTTTTTTGT
>SJXO01010579.1:13932-29600 GCA_006408615.1 Connochaetes taurinus
TTTTTTTTTTTTTTTTTTTTTTGAGTACTGCTGTCAGAGTCCTTTCCTCACTGGGGGGTCATAGTCCACCTCACCTGCCTAGCATGCCCTCCAACCCTGTGCTGATCTCTGGACCTGCTGTGGGGGCAGCTAAGATTCCAATCTGGTCCTACTCCTGTGTGTTCTTGCCTCCAATGTCCACAGCTATCAGAACTAGTGTGTTTTCTTTTTTAGGAGCTCTCATGACATGGGATCACGGACGCGACTGAACTGACTGAACTGACTGACTGATGTCCTTTTATATATTCCATAGACACAGAGTCTTCCTAGATAATAGTGTGGACTTAATCTGCAGTTTGTATAGATGGTGGGAAGGTTCTGGGTCTTCTCCCTTAGCCACACTGCCCCTGGGTTTCAGTTGTGGTTTTATTTCCACTTCTGCATGTGGGTCGTCCACTGGGGTTTGCTCTTGAGGCTGCCCTGGAGGACTTGGGTTTGTCCCTGTGAGGGCCAGGTGTGGAGGTGGGGCAGCTGCTTGGGTCGCAGGGGTTCTGGCAGCACCAGGTACTCAGGGAGTTGGTGGCTAGGGCAGCAGGAAATATAATGCTCTAGAAGGGTATGGCAACCAGTATTGACCAATACACTCCAGTATTGTTGCCTGGAGAACCCCTGGCAGAGAAGCCTGGCAGGCCACATCTACACGGTTGCAATGAATTGAACACGACGGAAGCAAACCTGCACGCATAGACACAAAACATTTTTTGCCTGTGGCAGCTCTGCCCTAGTGAGAGTTTAGCATGAAGATGGTGCAGGTGCTTAGCTTGCAGGGAACCTCACAGGGCCAAGTGTGCAGGGACACAGACTGCTTCTGCCTCAGGAGTCACGGCCCTATCTGAGTCTTCTTTTGAGCCTGCTGTTGCTGGCGATCAGAAGGCCTCTTTGACCAGTCTTTCTCCTACTCCACCTGTTCAGGCACTTAGAGGGCTCCCTTGCCTGGGGTCCTTTACTGTTGTTTGGCCCATCAGGCACATAGAAGGGGCCACTCTGGCTGGGGTCCTACTCTGTAGATTGGCACGTCAGGCACTTAAAGGGGCACCCTGGGTGGAGTCCTACTCTTTAGTTCAGTGTATCAGGCTTTTGATGGGCCAGTCTCCCTGTTTTTCAGCTGCAGATGCTTACCTGTGAGAACAGAGAGGCTATGGTGATGGCTCCACCCACTAGGCATGACTCAACAGTATCACCTTGCTTCCATGGTTGCCTGGATTTCCTCCACAGGCATTTTCCACCACAATCTCCTCCCTCACACCCCCTCAATCTGTCGCTTCTCAGTCAATAGCAGCCCTCTCCCTGGGATTGCTCCACAATCCCTAGACTCCAGCTGCCAGCTTCTGCACCTTCCAGGGGATCTGCATCCCTGTCTCGGTTATGTATGACTGTGGCCAAGGACTGTCTGATTCTCATTCCATTTAGGCTGCCACAGATCAGCTGTTTTACTCGCAGCCTTAAATGTTTCTCCTCTGACTCAAACAATTGCCCCGATGTGGGGATGGGACCCCTGCTTCAGTTCCCCCACCCACCGAGGGCAGGTCCAGTGCTACTAACACTCCTGTTTTTCCCCTTAGTTCTTTCATTCTGCTGAGTTTTGCATGGTTTTATATATTCTTTTCTGCTGGTCAGGTACTCCTGTCCATTCTCAGCTGGTTTGCTTCATGCTCTTCTGTGTCTGAAGGTGTATTCATGATGTATCCGTGGAGAGAGATGTACTCCACATCCACCTGCTCTGTAGCCATCTTGCCCAACCCCCTTAATGAACTTTTATATAGAAGGAGAAAAGATTAGCATGAAATTGAAAATATAGGTAAAGAAGCGTCAGCTACTCTTATCAGATCTGATGGGGTATATTTGGTGTTTCTGTAATTTGCACAGTATGTTTGTTGCTGATTTCTGTGTGTGGACAAACTTTGGGCCCACAGTGTGCCCTTAATTGATGTTGATGTTCTATGAAGTTATCAACATTTAAAGAGAACTTTAAGCTTAGCTCTGTGTTAGGCCAACTCCTGGATGTCTGCTTTTACCTTTCTCATATGAGATAAAATATGGAAGCTAAAATAAAAGAGAAGTACACACATCAGCTTCTAGTTATTGTAGCCCCTCCTACTCTTCTATAATAACTTCAGCTTCCATTGTTTTGGAAAGTCTATGTTCAGGTATACTATCACTCAGCTCTAGTTATCTGCTCCCAATCTTGTTGGTTTCAATTAATTTCCAATAACCTTGATTTCTATTTTCTTTTCTTTCATCCTTGACAACAACAAAAAGTGCTTTAATGTTTAATGATTAAATCTAATTAATACATAGCACTGACTTCGTGTAGCAAGTTAGTAATAATGTGACGACTGTTTTTACCTGAAATTAATTTGAGAGACACCACAGACCTATCCTGGGTCCTTTGATTTGATTGTATAATGAATATCGTGCAGATGGTAAGAAATTTTGACTTAATTAAGCATATTAAGAATAATTAAATGACTTTGACTTTGAAAATGATATTGCTCTTGTCTTCAGTTAACTCATATAAAGCATATACACTAATAGATTAATAGGGAAGGGAGTGGGCCAACTGTACTTATGCAATTCAACAATAAATGAATGTCCATGTCTGTGCCTTGAGTTTTTACACACACACACACACACACACACACACACACACACACACACACAATTTTTCCATGTTTAAGAATGTTGTTAAATATATTAAATCATTACCAGTATTAGAAAATACAAAAGGAATCAGAAACTTGGCAATGTCTAATCTAAAATCATTTCTTACTGCTCCTTCTAGCATCCAGTTCCTAGATGCACAAAAATGTTATCTTAAATGGGTTAAATCTGTATAGTGCATGTGACTAGCACTTATAACATTGATAACATGAAAATTATTAATATAATGTTATTTTTGCATTTTTAAATGCATGATATTCTCCTTTATCTGTTCAAAGTATCAATCTTCTTGGGAATAGGTAATTGTTCACTACAGAAGGAACATTCATGAGATTAAGGTGAAACACAATTTCAGAATTTAAAAAAATATTATAAATTTCCATTCAAAAGAAGGTACTTCCTTCTCAAAAAAGAGTAACAATGTCTTTTTCACCCCATTATTATCTTAAACATCTGACTTGCTCCTGACTTTTGGACAAACCACACATGACTTTACAACTTGAAATGTGACTAATGCAAATTCAGCTCAGTTCAGTTCAGTCGCTCAGTCGTGTCTGACTTTTTGCGACCTCATGAACTGCAGCACGCCAGGCCTCCCTGTCCATCACCAACTCCCGGAGTTCATCACCAAACTCATGTGCATCAAGTTGGTGATGCCATCAGCCCTCTCATCCTCTGTTGTCCCCTTCTCCTCCTGCCCCCAATCCCTCCCAACAAAAGGGTCTTTTCCAATGAGTCAACTCTTCACATGAGGTGGCCAAAGTATTGGAGTTTCAGCCTCAGCATCAGTCCTTCCAATGAAGGCCCAGGACTGATCTCTTATAGGATGGACTGGTTTGATCTCCTTGCAGTCCAAGGGACTCTCAAGAGTCTTCTCCAGCACCACAGTTCAAAAGCATCAATTCTTCGGCACTCAGCTTTCTTCACAGTCCAACCCTCATATCCATACATGACCCCTGGAAAAACTACAGCCATGACTAGACAGCCCTTTGTTAGCAAGTTAATATCTCTGCTTTTTAATATGCTATCTAGGTTGGTCATAACTTTCCTTCCAAGGAGTTAGCATCTTTTAATTTCATGGCTGCAATCACTATCTGCAGTAATTTTGGAGCCCCAAAATATAAAGTCTGCCATTGTTTCCACGGTTTCCCCATCTATTTGCCATGAAGTGATGGGACCAGATGCTATGATCTTAGTTTTCTGAATATTGAGGTTTAAGCCAAATTTTTCCCTCTCCTCTTTCACTTTCATCAAGAGGCTTTTTAGTTCCTCTTCACTTTCTGCCATAAGGGTGGTTTCTATCTGTTATAAGTGTAAAATATGACATTTGAAATATCTAATATGAAAAAATATATAAATATATAATATTTGGACCTCACTAATTATTTTATATGTCAAATGTTAATTTGGAGGTTTGGTTTATATAAAATATATTATTAAAATAATTTTTACTTATTGTCAATGTGTACATTAAATTTAAAATTACATATATTGATACTATTATAATTTCATTTAACAGGTTTTTCAGACTGTAGAGAACTTTTATAAGGCTGGTATACATGGAGAAAGCAAAGTGAAGGAAACTTCACAACTTGGAGCAACTGATAGATACCTACTCAGTTGGTGTAACTTAACCAAAGGGGATGAGGAGAAATTGAATAGCAGGGGTTAGGGAAAACATAGACTTAAAAACACAAATGAACACACATTTCTTCCTACTAACATTTAAATTATATATTAGAAAGAGAATGAGCATGAAAGTCATAATGAAGGGAGAAGAAGCAACCTAACTGTTTAAGTGATAATATAATTCCTGGGGCACTTTGTCAGTTTTTGTTTGTATGTTTGTTTTGGTTGTCCTTTCTGTATGCTGCTGGATTTGATTTTTAGCATTTTGTTGTGGATAAAATATACTGGTGCCTAGGGTTTTCTTGTGATGTCTGTGTCTGATTTTGGTATCAGCATAACAATAGTCTCTGACTCTATAAAAGAACATGGCATCCAAACCCTGACAGGATGGTTACTTTGAGACATTAGTCTGCCATCTTGGTCAGCCAGCTTTCTGAATAAAGTTGTATCGCTCACCTCAATACCTTGCTCTCAGATTCATTGGCCTGTCATGCGGTGAGCAGAGTGAACTTGGACTCAGTAACAGTGGTATTGATGGAGCAGTCTTTCTCTCTTTTCCTGACCACTGTTAAACTCCACTAAGGGGAAACAGACCACTCAATTGTTTTTAGCAATGCCTTGGGGCATGGATTGCTCTACAAACTAGTCCAATTAAATTTTAGTTCTCTTGAAGGATCAGCTTCTTAAATTCATAGCTGACATCTATTCTGACTCCAGGATTGCTCCCAGCAGCTGTCTCATTACAGTCTATCCTGCAAACTAGCCAGCTTAGCATTGTGTCCTACTCTTTGTGACCGTATGGACTGTGGCCCACCAGGCTCCTCTGTCCATAGGATTCTCCAGGCAAGAATACTGGAGTGGGTTACCATGCCCTTCTCCAGAGGATCTTCCCCACCCAGGGATCAAATCTGTGTCTCTTTTGTCTCCATCTAGGAAGCCCTGGGAAGAGATTGGTTTGATTGTTTAGTTCCTAAGCCATATCTGACTCTTGCAACCCCCCTGGTCTGTAGCCTGCTAGGCTCCTCTGACCATGGGATTCTCCAGGCAAGAATACTGGAGTAGGTTGTCATTTTCTTCTTCAGTGGGAAGAGATTAGGGGCTACATATTTTATGGCATGCCTAGGCAAAATCCTAGGCAAATCCTGAGACAGGGCTCCGGAGCTTAAGGTATGACTATGGCAGGCTACTTTCTGAGTAGCACGTCCACCGATTGGTCCTCTCAACTTAGCTCTCTTAGTTTGGAACTGCTTGATCAGGGCCAAGGGCAGTTGAGGCTTTGCATTGGCAGTGTGCAGAGATGTTATTCCATGAAGGTTATTATGCATGATAAAGAAAGGCTGTGAAATTGTGCCCATCTGCCAGTAAGAGGGGAGTGTCTAAGAACATTTCTTTAATAGTAGATATCATCTTTAATGGTTGTTAGCCTAACGACAACAATTAAAAAGCTATTTCCACTTTACTTCTCCCCAAAGGTAAATCTGGAAATAGTTTCATATATAAAACACAGAGAATGACACTGAAATGATCAAGTTACTAAAAAATTTAAAAAAAAAATTCTGCTTTTTCAGTTAACTTAATGTCACATAGCACCTAATATATATTTTAATAATTTCCATTCAAAATTATTTTCAATATTATTTCAAATACATAAACCTTAAGAATTTTTCTGTCATATTTTCTTGCTTGGATGAATGTTAGATTCAATTATTTTCTTGTCCATTTTTTGCCTTTGAGTACAAATGCAGTGACTAATATATGATATGTGTGCATATATATATATATATAACTTTAATTGATTATGTGCTTAATACTATGATTTGATATTTTTATAGCTCAATTTTTTGGTATTATTGGATTTTACATACTTTATAATGCCTAGATATTTAATTACATTTATTCAAATTTTCCCATGTTGTTGATCAATTAGGAAAATTCCAATTTATTTTTATTACAAATACTGTTGTAATAAATTTCTTGTAGATCTTTTCATCACATAATTATTTCCTTAGGATATATTTCTGAAGTACTATTTCTTGCTCATTTTTAAGGCTTTTGATATTCATTACCAAATTGCCTTCCAGAAAGGTCATACGATTTATATTCTCATATTAATACAGTGTGAAGAAGACACTTTTTATGTTTTTAATTGGGAGGATAATTGGCAAATGCTTTCTATAGTTCAAAGGAAAGAAAGTAGCTTGTAATTCTAAATTAAAGCCAAAAAATAAATGGATTTTACTGCTTCTTTATGATTACTATAGGATTTTTTCCCCATGCACCAAAACACAGAAATGAAGAATAATCCCAGGACATTCCTGCTAGCCCAGTGGATAAGAATCCTCTTGCCAGTGCAGGGGACACAAGTTCCATCCCTGATCTGGGAAGATTTCACATGCCGTGGAGCAACTAAGCCTGTGCACAAAAATTTCTGAGCCCACAAGCCACAATTACTGACTTGAGCCTGCGTGCTGCATCTAGTGAAGCCTGCATGCCTAGAGCCTGTGCTCCACAACAAGAGAAGTCACTGCAATAAGAAGCCTGCATAACACAATGAAGAGTAGTGGGGCACCTGATGCAACCAGCAACTAGAGTAATCTGCAGTGCAACAAAAACCCAGTGCAACCAAAAAAAATTTTTTTTAAAAGAATAATTCTAAAATGCATGTAGTCCTACTCCTTAATTTTTTTCTTATGAGAATGGTAAATTAATAAGGTGACTCACTCCAGTAAAGGAAGCTTTTATAGTATTAAGCAATCTAACTTATTATTCAAGAGGTATAACATTTCAGGTATGCTACACGAATAAGTCCTAGACATTTGCTGTGTGACATCCTACCTGAGCTTAAAAACACTCCTTTTTACACTCAAGAATTTTGTAAGAGAGTAGATCTTATCTTATGTGTTGTTACTACAGAAAAAGTGGGAGGTGGGGCAGGAAGAAAATTTTATGTGATGGAAATGTTCATTAATTTGTGCATAGGTTTATGCATATATCGAACTCAAGTTGTAATAATTTTGTGCAGTTTTTTTGTATTTCAATTATACCTGAATAAAGATGTTAAAAATAAAGTCTATAAGTAGGAAACACCAAGTTCTATACCCCTATATCTAATTTAATGGACAGTAGCTATATAATCAAACCCCCTTTCTTGCTCAAGAAAGTGTATGGGAATACCAAAGTATGATTAGTGAAGCTTTTATATAGACATCACTGACTCCACTGGAATTACAATATATATATGTGTGCGTGTGTGTGTGTGTGTGTGTGTGTGTGTGTGTGTATAAAGATGTCAGTGAATCTTTACATACCTTGTAATCTTTGATAACCCACTGGATTCCTTAAGGCAGATTAGATAAACAGATTAATCACTGATAAAAATCATCAATAGGTTTTATCACTATTGATGACACCAAAATATTACTTCTTCAAGATTATGCTAGGTTTTAGCAGTTGCTGCCTTGCCAAATATGGTTGAAGTTGATCTGTTTAAATTTGGTCTCATACTCAATTTAATAATTTGCATTTCTTCAGTTTTTATTTATACATATACTATTGTATATGTGTTTGCGTACTAATGTAAAAGCAGCATTACATAAAACATGAAATCAATGTACTAGAAATATACCAATATAATTTTAATAAAATGATTTTTCTGTCTTCAGGAAACTAAATAAATAGTGACATATTTTACTATATTAGAGAGGTGAAGAATCTGAGCCCTGGAAATCTATCTTTGTGATTTAAAGAAAGTCATCATTTTATGTCCAATAAACGGGTATATTTGTGTGTGTGTGTGTGTGTGTATGTATGGTGTTGTAAAAGCTTGCTATTTATATATATATATGCTTATATGTATATATATAAATATACATATCACAGCTTCTGTCAAATCTTTATGAGAAATACTGGTGAACTATTTAGCACACTGTCTGACTTAAAACAAGGGCTCAACGAGTGCTATTTATTATTTTCATAATAATGTTTTCATATTCTCTGCATATTCTTTATCATAAAATCATTTATCATTAACTGAAACATTATATATATTTTGTAATAAAAGCATCATGTTCCTCATCACTGGATGAACTATACTGGAGACATCCATTAATTCTTATTAGTATTTGCTAATAGGAATATTAAATAAATCCAAAAGAAAATTTATTTAAACATGGCCCTTTTATACCTTTTTTTCTAAATTTAAGAAAAACCCTTTTGTCAATTATTGTAATCTATAAATAGTTTAAAGCATTTTTTACCAACAAAGGCAGTTAAAGGGATTCGATATACTTGAGAAAAGAAAATAAGGGCTGAGCAAACGTGGCACTGAAAGGCCCTGGCATGTATATTATCTTACCTGGAATCATTTCATTACGAGGTCTGGAAAAATAGCTGTTCTTTGGGACTGAGTGAATATAGCTCTAATTTCAGCTTCTAATTTCAGGTTTTCATATATAATTACTCTCTCTATGAGTGGAGAGTGGAGAGTTTTCTGTTACCTTAGGTATGAGCTTTAATTTAAATCCTCAGATTTCCAAAATTCTAATTTAAACTGCAGAGCAGCACAGCTATGATCAGATTGTTCTCTTGCAAATGGGGTTGATAATTTGAGAATCCCAAATGAAACAAATCATTTAGCAGAACTGAAAGAAACCAGTTAGCCTTAGCTTTATTTTTCCCCCTTTTTCTTTCACAAAATGAAAGAAAAGAAAAGCTTAAATACAATTTTGAGAACGTAATCAAGAAGAACTACAGAGTAACTCTGGAATTATATTCCCAATGGCATATAATTTATATATAATCCTTTGGAGAAACATTAATACATTAAAGAAATGGCAAAATGAGACAGGCTACAAAATTTAGTATCATGGAGCTAATTTTTCATGGTTTATACTGAAGAGAAAGGGCTTTCACTCTGTACATTATACCACACAAGCTAGAATCCATTGTGTCTGAAAGTAGAGAAGAATCTTCTATTTATTGCTCACATCCAATTCTCAAATCTACCTAAAATGGCAGGTATCAAAAATTACTAACTCTTTGTCTCTGTCTTCATTTTACTTCTAGTCTATATCTCCTGATGAGAACAATCTAACCAGATACTGAAAGCAGGAAAATATTCCTCATTTACAATAAAAATAACCCATATTTTTCTGAGAGAAAACAAATCACTTCATAAGCAGAAAGGGAGCCCTATAGTGTGAAAAAAAAGAAGATAAAAATCAGTTCAGAAAACAGTCTTCAAGTCCTTTGAAAAGAACCAAGTTAAGGTATTCTTACTCCTGTGGACTTTGATAGAAGTTAGCTGCATAAAGATAGCAAGATAGACACACTGTCCTAATTTTAGCCCTCTTGGTGATTTAGTTCAGAATATTACTATTTACAGTAGCACGTTGGTACACACAGTGGATCTTTTTTGTTTTTGTTTTTAATTTTTTATATTGTCTTGGGATATAACAGATTAATGACATTATGATAGTTTCAGGTGAACAGAGAAGGGGTTCAGCCATACATATACATGTGTGGACGCCACAGCAGATCTTTTTTGAAGATGAATAGTTGTTCTCACAAATGTTAATCTGGTCCACACAGTCTATCTTATTCCCAATTGCTTCAGGGCCAGAAATGGTTTCAGTGGTAGCCCGCATATTGAAAACATTACAAAAAGGATTCATTTTGGTTATCTAGAAATTATAAAACAAGCTGCCCAGTTATGAGTGCAGAAAGGAAAAAAAGCAAGAGTTGAAACAGAGTGAACATGCTCAGTAGCATGTGTTGATGGCTACCCATAAACAGAAGGGAAGATTTTTAATCAATAAAAATATAGGTAAAAATAAAGGTTCATCTTATCTTCTTTGTCAACAGGCTCAAGAAATAGCTATTAAATTAAAAATACAGTGAAAAATTAGGTTTTAAATTTGGATATTTTCCTCTGAATCTTGTAGTTCAATGAAACACTATCTTGTAGTTCTTTTTGGTTTGGCCATGATTCACTTTAACTGGTAAAATGCAATGGTTTAAGTTTAAGTGAAGTCCAAATGAAAAAGAAAAAGAAAACAAAACAGAAACTGTTATGGCATCAGTTCTAGTCTCGGTAGGAACTGGGGTGATTCTGAAGTTATAATGGCTTAATAGACATTTCATTGTTCCAGATAAATAATCAAATTAAATAGTCTGGTAAGGTTGCTGACCCAAAATGATAAAGACAAACATATATCAAGCCCAGCCGGGCAGCCTTGAAAGTCTAATTAATTACATAAAAGTGTTGACATCTAAGTGGAGTAAGATCTCTGGGTGAGTTATACAAATGCGAGACATATAAAATGAGAGGTGTGAAGGAAAATATTTACCAAATCTGATATATGTCAACGTAGGATTTTAAACAGTTAGAAACCTCTAAAAAAAAAAAGTATTAGCAGAGTTTATGAAAGAGATATAGGTTAAGTGGTCTCTCTAGCTCTGTCAATGCACATTTTCACATCCCAATCAGGATGTTCTGAGTACTCACATAGTATTATCACATATAGTATAACTCATAATCATTATCTATATCTCACAAACCCCACATGATTGAGGCTATAGCAGACATGAATGTTGTTAAAAACTCAAAAAGATTTTAGTCCTTTATAAGTCAAATGGCACCCCACTCCAGTACTCTTGCCTGGAAAATCACATGGATGGAGGAGCCTGGTAGGCTGCAGTCCATGGGGTTGCTGAGTCGGACACGACTGAGTGACTTTACTTTAACTTTTCACTTTCATGCACTGGAGAAGGAAATGGCAACCCATTCCAGTGTTGTTGCCTGGAGAATCCCAGGGACTGGGGAGCCTGGTAGGCTGCCGTCTATGGGGTCACACAGAGTCGGACACAACTGAAGCGATTTAGCAGCAGCAGCAGCAGCGTTAGACATAAAGTCATATAATTCCTACAGTCAATTCTAGCAAGTGAAAAAATTAAGAAAAAAGAGAAGAAATAGAAGAGTTATTTAGAAAAAATGAGTCGGACACGACTGAGTGACTTTACTTTAACTTTTCACTTTCATGCACTGGAGAAGGAAATGGCAACCCATTCCAGTGTTGTTGCCTGGAGAATCCCAGGGACTGGGGAGCCTGGTAGGCTGCCGTCTATGGGGTCACACAGAGTCGGACACAACTGAAGCGATTTAGCAGCAGCAGCAGCAGCGTTAGACATAAAGTCATATAATTCCTACAGTCAATTCTAGCAAGTGAAAAAATTAAGAAAAAAGAGAAGAAATAGAAGAGTTATTTAGAAAAAAGCTCTCCCCATAATGACATTTTTATCATTTATTTCAGATTAAATGCTTTAAAAATATCATTATGTTCCACTAAAATTTATCATACTAAAGTGGTGTCAAAGAAAATTAAGTTAAAAAAGTATGCTGTGGTTATTTTGTCATCAAACATGAAAGTGAAAGTTGCCCAGTCATGTTCGACTCTTTACACCCCATGGACTATATAGTCCATGGAATTCGCCAGGACAGAATACTGGAGTGGGTAGCCACTCCCTTCTCTAGGAGATCTTTGCAACTCAGGGATAAGTAATGATAAAAATGTTGGTGAAACTTTATTTTCCTTAAATGACAAGGAATAATCAATCCTCTGTTATTATAAGCAATAAATATCATGTATTTGACCATATAGGCTCAAAGGTATTTTGACAAATGACCCAATTCCCTTTTAATCAAACAAACTTAAAAAAAAAGTCTACACAACCTAAAATAGACAATATTTTTAACATTGAATTTTAGTTTATTTTCTTATATTGAAAGCAACTTACACTGTATGAAACGTAATCACATTCTGTGAGAAGAAACAAATTCGATTTTACATTATATTTTTGTATAGCATGTGGTAAGTTCAATGCTAAGAATTTAGCTGATATATTTACAAATAGCTGTGAAAAGAAGAGAGGTGAAAAGCAAAGGAGAAAAGGAAAGGTATAAGCATCTGAATGCAGAGTTCCAAAGAATAGCAAGAAGAGATAAGAAAGCCTTCTTCAGCGATCAATGCAATGAAATAGAGGAAAACAACAGAATGGGAAAGACTAGAGATCTCTTCAAGAAAATTAGAGATACCAAGGGAATATTTCATGCAAAGATGGGCTCGATAAAGGACAGAAATGGTATGGACCTAACAGAAGCAGAAGATATTAAGAAGAGGTGGCGAGAATACACGGAAGAACTGTAGAAAAAAGATCTTCACAACCCAGATAATCATGATAATGTGATCACTAATCTAGAGCCAGACATCTTGTGGGCCTTAGAAAGCATCACTATGAACAAAGTTAGTGGAGGTGATGGAATTCCAGTGGAGCTGTTTCAAATCCTGAAAGATGATGCTGTGAAAGTGCTGCACTCAATATGCCAGCAAATTTGGACAACTCAGCAGTGGCCACAGGACTGGAAAAGGTCAGTTTTCATTCCAATTCCAAAGAAAGGCAATGCAAAAGAATACTCAAACTACCATACAATTGCATCCATCTCACATGCTAGTAATGTAATGCTCAAAATTCTCCAAGCCAGACTTCAGCAATACGTGAACGGTGAACTCCCTGATGTTCAAGCTGGTTTTAAAAAAGGCAGAGGAACCAGAGATCAAATCGCCAACATCTGCTGGATCATGGAAAAAGCAAGAAAGTTCCAGAAAAACATCTATTTCTGCTTTATTGACTATGCCAAAGCCTTTGACTGTGTGGATCACAATAAACTTTGGACAATTGTGAAAGAGCGAGGAATACCAGACAACCTAACCTGCCTCTTGAGAAATCTGTTATGCAGGTCAGGAAGCAACAGTTAGAAATGGACATGGAACAACAGACTGGTTCCAAATAGGAAAAGGAGTACATCAGGGCTGTATATTGTCACTCCACTTTTAAAGTTCTATACAGAGTACATCATGAGAAACGCTGGACTGGAAGAAACAAGCTGGAATCAAGATTGCCAGGAGGAATATCAATAACCTCAGATATGCAGATGATACCACCCTTATGGCAGAAAGTGAAGAGGAACTAAAAAGCCTCTTGATGAAAGTAAAAGAGGAGAGTGAAAAAGCTGGCTTAAAGCTCAACATTCAGAAAATGAATATCATGGCATCCGGTCCCATCACTTCATGGGAAATAGATGGGGAAACAGTAGAAACAGTGTCAAACTTTATTTCTTTGGACTCCAAAATCACTGCAGATGGTGACTGCAGCCATGAAATTAAAAGACACTTACTCCTTGGAAGAAGAGTTATGACCAACCTAGACAGTATATTCAAAAGCAGAGACATTACATTGCTGACTAAGGTCCGTCTAGTCAAGGCTATGGTTTTTCCTGCGGTCATGTATGGATGTGAGAGTTGGACTGTGAAGGAGGCTGAGGGGCGAAGAATTGATGCTTTTGAACTGTGGTGTTGGAGAAGACTGTTGAGGGTCCCTTGGACTGCAAGGAGATCCAACCAGTCCATTCTAAAGGAGATCATCCCTGGGATTTCTTTGGAAGGAATGTTGCTAAAGCTGAAGCTCCAGTTCTTTGGTCACCTCATGTGAAGAGTTGACTCACTGGGAAAGACTGATGCTGGGAGGGATTGAGGGCAGGAGGAGAAGGGGACAACCCAGGATGAGATGGCTGGATGGCATCATGGACTCGATGGATGTGAGTCTGAGTGAACTCTGGGAGATGGTGATGGACAGGGAGGCCTGGCGTGCTGTGATTCATGGTGTCGCAAAGATTCGGACACGACTGAGCGACTGAACTGAACTGAAGTGATTTAGAAGACTACCTGGATCCAAAATTAATCATTTTGAGTTTTAACCTTTTACTTTGGTTTTGGTGAAGAGGGTCTAGATTCTAAACCAATTGCAACATGAGCATCAATAAAACAAACCTTAACTGAGAATCTAGACTCTATATGAAGACTCTCATATACTTTTCTTTTTTTAATTCGAAATATGTTCCATTAAAAGGACTACATAAAATATTTCTGTATAATTTTAAAAATAATTATAAATCAAAGACCTATCCATACCTAACAAATAAAATATTTCTACTCCTAATTCCATGTTTAGAATGAAAAGAACCCCGAAAGTTTTAGAAACACTATCAGTAGTTTTACACCTAAATACACAGTCCTAAGCAATAGTTCTTGGTTTATCGCCTTCAACTCCTCTTTTCTGCTTAACAATATTTTCCAACTTTGATTTTTCTGTCTTTCCTATTCTTTTGCCGTCACCTGAATATGACTTCATTGATAAATAAAGTACATGAAATTTAGCTGTTTCTTTGAAAGAATGCTTTTCAGCTTCTGTTCTGACCTCAACGAGCACTGACTCTACTGTGATTGCCAAATCACTTTTGAATCATGATTTCTGTCTCTGATGAATTACTTGCATTTGTATACATGTGTTGGGGTTTCCAACTTTAATAATATCTTGTTTTAACCTCATGATAACTCTTAATTGCCTTCCCATGTCTTTGCTGATACTCAAAGTAAAAATCACAAAATATTACTTCCTAGTGTATCTTTACCTTAATCAAACTAACCTCTTATCTGCATCCTTTTCATTACAACTGTTGTGGCCAAGGAAAACCCTACCTCAAATGCTTGAAAGTATTCTCCTGTTATTTTCTAAAGGCTTTATTGTATTTCCTCCTACTTTAAATAAGCAATGCGCTTCTAATTTAGTTCTGTGAATAGTGTGAAGAAAGAGATTTCATTAAAAAATTATGAATTTCCAATTGCCAAGTTTCAGTTATTGAAATGACTGTGCACTGGTCACATATTTTTTAATAAGGTAAATATTCATAAATATTGAAGACTATTTCACATATCTCTCTTTTATACTATTGATCTGTATTTGTATCCCTATGACTTCTAATTTCTATAGTTCTTAATGTCATGGTATTTGAAAGTGTAATTTTATTTTTTTGTTATTTTGTTGTGATAGATTTATTCTTTTTTTTCATATTAATCTTATAATTAATTTGTCAATTTTACTACAATATGCTAAGTAAATTTGTATTGGGATTACATTTAATTCATATATCAATTTATGGAAAAATATATAGGATTATAATAATTTTCCAATCCAGGAATACAGTAAAACATGCCAATTATTTAGATCTTCCAGAATCCATTTCTATAATATATTGCAGGATTGAGGATCTTTCATATATTTTTAGATGTATTTATTTTGTTAGATTTCAATATTTGGTATTTTGATGCTATATTAACTATAATTTATAAACTAATATGAAAAAATCATTTTTTCATATCTAAATATATTTTTTCATATTGACACTGTGTTCATTTATTAATAATAAATGTAGTAATTTCTATGCA